>VTPC01003415.1:14357-133479 GCA_011009095.1 Ignelater luminosus | reverse complement strand
ATGGATAAACTTTATATACTTCTATGTTAAAGTATTCATAATTTACAATACAAGCAACAAAGAAGAATCATGAATGAATCGTTTGTATTATATACAGGGTGTCTGGAAAATAATGGGTCATTTAAGGATAGATTCCTGGAGTCAAAATAGGTCGATTGAGCCCAACTTACTAAGTAGTTACAGGCCTTCAGAATTGAGACTTCCATTTCTATTTTTTACTGTAACTCAAAAACTACTGATATGAGTTTTTTCAAATTCGGTATACTTAGGTTGCAATTTGTTGACAAACAAGATAGTAGATAGTAGAGGGCGCTAACTATGTTTCTGCTCATAACTTTTGTTCTGATGGCTTTTTGGAATTTTTAAATATGAGATCAGATGTGCAACTCAATTTTATACCAAAACATATACTTGGTTTAAGTTGCTGAAATGCACTGTTCTTGAAAAAATATGGGAACCGAGCAGTTCCCGGCGGCCTTTCCCCGGCATACACGTAGAATTGGGATTTCGACTATGCTTAGTCCACAATATCATGTAGTAACATAATATTGCGCTGGTTATAACCAGTGAGAGAACGTGTTAGATGTTTGGTTAAAGGTTAGGCTAATGATTAGGTTAGAGGTTATAACTAGCTCAGTATTACGTTTCTGCATGATATTGTAGGCTAAGCATGGTTGAAACCCCAATTTTACGTGTATGCCGGGAAATATCTGTGCTGGGAAACATCCATGCCAGGGAAAGGCCACCGGGAGATGCCTGCAACCCAAAAAGTAGATTTGAAGTCTCCATCATGTTTTACAGGCAGCGTGTGTCCAAACAGCAACGTAACAGTGGGAAAATGTTTAAAGGTGAGTTGCTGGGGACAAAATAGGTCAATTAAACCCAACTTGCAATAAGCAAAAGCGTCTCCTTAAGAAATTAAGAGGGATTTAAAGTGAAGGTGAATTAATGTTTAAAAAATGTTTACAAGGAAATTCATTACAATTTTACAGTCAAAAGTATTAAAAATAAAAATTTAGGACTTTTTCTGTACAACAACATGTCAATCTCGACTGTTCAGATAGATTTGGAGTAGAGTATATCTACGTAAAAATAGCAACACTATTCCATTTATAAAGTCAAAGCCTTACATGGAGTTCCACAAAGTAACAGTGAAGAAAATAAATAGCATACCCACATGTTATGTAATGCATTAACATAGTTATGAATTGAAAAACGGATTTTTTAGTTGATGTGCCTTCATGCTTTTGGACCCTTGACACACAAATTGCTGAAATTCCGAAATTACTGTAAGAATCTGCAAAATTTCTTGCCTTTTTCTACCTTTGTATGGTTATTTGTGTTCGAGTTGTCAAATAATTTTTGGATAACTTTAAGATTGAACTTCAAAATGTCAATTTGCAGCACACTGTTTTGAAACTCATACTTTTTAAAAACTGGGTAACTAGCATCAAATTGGGAAGTTTAGAACTACAAAAACAAAGAGAGTTTTGAAAATGCCCCGACTGTGTAAAAGTGAAAACTGATTTGATCAAGAAGGCTATGTTTTAAACAGATTATAGTAATATTTTGTTAGTGTGTCCAGAAATTGGTAGTGATGGATGACAAAATGACAACACTAATAATTTTTAAAAGTTCAATTTACTGCTATTGATTGCTTTTATTATTTTTATTTATTTATTTATTCAATAAGGAATGACTTCCCTTATTCTAGGGTTGCAAAACAAATGACAAAAGTATAACATACAACATTAAATGTGAACTGAAATAAATTAATACATTTAATAAGCTCCAATGAAACTTTAATTTGACATAAGCACAAATAAAGAGGTTTGTTCATTTGCCTGCTCCCTTGGTTGAAACAGATCATAATACAGAAAAGTCTAGTGACTTGCAACAAGCAGTATTATCAAATACGGATTAAATGATTTTTTTTTAATGCAGTAAATTGACAAATATAAAATATAGATAAAATAAAAAAAAAATATAAAAACCACAATGTCGCACCATATGTCAATTAACATTGCTGGTGTGATTTTTTTCATTATTATAAAAAAATTACAACATAGAAAAGACAACAGAAAAAAAACCCATCAAACTTCAATTTATTATGATGTAGGTGTTAACGTAAAAATTTAACTTGTACAAACAAGCAACAACCAGATTATTATGTTCCTACATTAACATCAAATTTCCATTAGGACCGCCTTCTCAATCATTGATTAAGTTGAACTAGAGAATTACTGCCATGTTTATGATTTATTTATTAAAATATTTTTATGAAAGTTTTTCAAGTATTTGGGCTGCCAACGGTCAGTCCCAAAATGACAGCCACGGTTAAAGAGGTTGTGGTGGTACAACCTGGAACAGAAGTTTTATGAATTCATGTGCCAAACTATTTGCAATAAGTACATAAAAAGAAGATTTTAAAGGTTGATATTAATGATTTTTTAACTATATTAAATATTTAACTGCTTTACACTATTATTTATCTTCAGTTTTAATTATTATTCTCTGTTACAAAATAAGTGCGCCATTTCAGATTCTTATTTTTTCCAAAATAAGTGGGCCAATTTCGATTTTTATATTTTCAAAAATAAGCGAGTCATTTAGAACAAAAACATTTATTCCAACATTTCTTGTATACTATTTCTTTGACTTATAAATTTTACCTAAAACTAAATACTAGTACTAAGTTACAAAATGTTAGAAGTACTTCTAATATAAATGAATAGTAGGCAAGCGATTCTCCCTATGAAGCTTTGCCTTGCTAATATATTTAAGCTTATATTATTTCCATCATAATCTATAATTGATTTCATAAGTATTTGTAAACTTATAAACACATTATCTAATGTATGTCTAGTCTCCGCTTCGAAAGATTCTTCGACAACCTTTATTAAATCGTCCATATTATGCAGTGAATGCTGGTGTTGTAAAGACTGAATACATGAAAAGAAGCCAAGATCGAGCACATTCAAATCAGGACTATTAGCCGGTTGAAAAATAAACAAAATGTTCCAACTGTCCCCCTACACTGTCCTTAGTTGCTCATCTTCAATATTGTAATATGGCCTTGCATTATCATGCTGTATGATTATATTTTTTGAGGAGCTCCTTGGCCACTTTTCTTTAATTGCCGGAATCAATTTATCCATTAACATACGTTTGTAAACATCTTTACAAATATCAATAGGTTGCGCCTCTAGGTCAATTTTTGCTATTTCGCGAGACTGGTTCTTGTACTATAAATGGTTATATTCCAATTTGTCCATTAAAGTGCTGGTTACGGTAACGATCATACCACAATCGAGCAACAGCTGCTAAAAACATCACTTTTGTCATGTTTGACTTACTTTGAACTTGACGACATGGTTCAACTTCAACAGGCAGGAGATAGATTTTCTGGTTCACTTTAGTGATATAAAACCACTTTTCATCAATGTGGATGTAATTCATTAAATCCTCAAACTCGCTATCCTCTTTCACAAACGACAGACAATAATCCAGAAGTGCTACTTTATTGTCCTCCTATGCCTCTTATTAATCTCACCATTTTTTAGCAACCTCCATAGCGAGGTAGGCCGAATTCCAACTGCAAATGATAACGATCACAGTGTCCCTCTTCTTTTATAATTAATTAATCGAATATTGGCAATCTTTTCTGTTCTGCCAATTTTTTTCCGGTCCGACTTTCCTTGTTTTTTAGAATTAACATTCATAGGCTTAGTCTCATTAAAACCACGAACAGAATCCTTACCTTGTTTCCATATTCTTTTTATAGTGGTTCTTGATGTTCTGAATTCTTCAATTATCAAAATTACCGCCCCCTTCTTCAGCTGTCCATTTTTTTGACTTCTCAATAAAAAGTGAACCATAACCGTTCGTGTTTCGTTTGTTAAATTTGGTTTCTCGTCGTTTTAAAACTTTCGGTATTAGAACACTTTAACCTAAATATTCAACTTTTAATTGCTGCTTTTGACAAATTAAACTGTCAAATATTTTGAAGTTTATTTGGTGTATATTAAGAATAAGAAAAATAAAAAACTTTAAAAGTAAACGCAAATGGCACACTTATGAAACAGAGGATATTCAAATTTTTATATGCATGGATTAACTTCTGTTTAATACTTTAAATAAAAAACATCTGGGAATGCAAAGCATAACCACAATCAACTCAGTTTTGTTTTTTCAGCAGCCATTTTGACTATGTTTCCAAGGTGATATCAAAAAACTTTTCTCCCCTGCTTTCAACATCATCACAAAGATATTCTGGCTTTATACAATCAACAATATTTTACATATGCGACTGCTTGTTAGTATCTACAGAGCTAACGATGCATACAACCTACATGAAAAACACAGAGCGATCAAAAAGAAAATCTATCGCAATCGCTTTCTGAATAAAAAAAATGTCAAGGTCTTGTCAAATATTTCATTAAGTTCATTTAAAATTGCCTTTTTGGTTTAAAGTTAAATGGTGTTAAGAACAAAAAATTTATTTATTGAAAGGATATTTTCGCAATGGTCAATTCAAAGATGGTAAAAGTTTAAAATATTTTCAAAAAGTAACCACAAAACTTGGCAGATAATATTATCATTTATTAAACTAGGATGTAACAAAAAAAGAAATATATTGAGTTTACCAAAATTTCAGAATTTCAAAAACTTTTTAGATGAACTATACAAAGTCAGGTCATAAGTTCTGTCCCAAGATAAAAGCAACACTACATAAAACAAATGAAATCAAGAAACAAAATTTTATTAGAATATGAACTGGAATAGAACTATGAACACATAAATTTACATTTTATTCAAAATGTTCTCCACGTGCTTGTATACAGGCTTTTAATCTTCGAGGTCAGTCATCTATGGCATCATGCACCATATTTATATCAATATCGGTCACTGCTTTTACCAAAGATACCTTCAGCTGCTTCAAATTCCTATGGCTTGTAGAGCAGACTTTTCCTCTAAATGTGACCAGATCTTATAGTCTAAGGGAGTGAGGTCTGGACTTGATGAGGGCCAATCTTCATGTCTAATAAAGTTGATATTTTAGCGATGAAACCATTCTTGCAAATATTTTGCTTTGTGAGCTGGTGCCAAGTCTTGTTGAAAAAAAACCAGTGCTCATTCTTAAACATAGTGGTACTCAGAGACTTTACAGTTCCATCTAAAATGTCTTCTTGATACACTTTAGCCCCAGTTTTCATGCCTATGCTGCTATGAGCATACACTCTATAATTTTGCTTGTTAAAATGTTCTTCGATAATAAAAATTTTCTCATCCGTGAAAAGAATTTCTTGATGTTTGTTATCTGCATACAACTGTAGAAGCAGTTTCGCTTTTTTTTGCGTAATTTTTTTTAAACGTGATGTAACAAGATGACCCTTTTTCTACAATAAGCATGAAGATTGAGGTCCATATTATAATAACTCGCTTCAAGGATTCCCTTGACAAATTCATTTGCAAAGCCATCAACTTCTATTTTTGTCTGGGATTTCGGCGAATACGAGCTTCAACAGCTTTTATGACGTGCGAGGCTGACCAGCGGTTGGTGGTTTGTCAGCAGCAGAGGAGACTTCAGTGTATTGCTTGATGGTGCAATAAACAAATTTCGGTGTGATTTTCAAATTTTTCAATAATATAAAAATTGTTGTTGCTGACTGCCCACACCTCTGTAAAGCAATTACGGCAACACAATTTTCTTTTTTACTCTACTCCATTATTATTTAACAACCTATCACAGAACTGTTGACACCTTTGTATTCTACAATGACGGAACATTAAGTGACATATCTTTATTTGTTTTCAACGGTAACCTTAGATCATATAAAAAACAATAAAATCTGAGACAGAACTTATGACCTTCAATTGAGTAGAACTGCATTTGTAGCCCCTATTTAAAGAATGTCACTTAAGTTTATGCAATACTTTTACAATAAGAGGCTAAGAGCATATTTAAACATGAATGTTCGTTCGTGGTTGTATTGTCGCATTTCCTTTATAATTTTACTCTACAGTGTGATTGACTTTTCATATCACACTCAGTTGGAATAGTTTTTCAAAAGATTCAAAAACTTGGGTTAGATAGTTTTTTGCACTCTTGCCAATGAGCCAAGATAAAATAAAATCATCTACAAAACAAAAGAGCAGCAATGTGAAGAATAACTTGACGAATGTTTCAATTTCCTTCATTTGTTTAATTTAAAAACTGCCTTGACATAATTCCAAGATTTTTATGTCTAACAATATATCCAAATTTCATGTTTCTGGCATCATTTTACATTGTGCTATAATGATAAATTGCTTTAGCAAATCAACATGTTCTCCATAAGAAAACATTCAAATTTTAAACTAAATTTATGAAAGAAATGATCCTGAAATATTGAGAGTAATTTTTGAATTCATAAATCTATCTAATAAAACGAACTTGATATTCTTTTCATCATTTTCATGTAGCGCGACAACCTCCTTAATACACACACAAAAAAAATAAATACAAACATAAACATACACAATTAGGGTAAATATGACAAGGTTAAAAATAAGTACCTACAATAAAATAAAAATTAGACACAACTATGACAACAGTTGTATCCATGGTAACAATCCTCAAGTCAAACTTAACCAACAATTCAGATAGCAGGCCTTTTAATAGTCTTGTAAACATTAATTTTACTAAAATATTCAATATTCATCAAGATAATAAAATTTTATTGATTCATTTTTAACTAAATAAAAGCAATAAATAATTATCATTACCGATCGATATGACTTATGATGATAATCATCATAATCGCTTCTTGTCCCAGAGTAACGGTCAGACGAGCTGGGAGGATACTTGGAGCGCGAGTCCAATGAATTTGAAAACGATGATGAAAAGCGGCCACCGCCAGCACCACCACCACCACCACTGCCACGAGATGAACCATAAGTACCTCTACCTCTATCTGATGGGGCACCCCATGACGAACGCCCTCCTGAATTACCACGGTACGATGAAGAAAAACCACGACCTCGCGTCATCGCAACCGTTTGACTGAAACTGAACGTGAATTACACATAATTTAAAGCAGCTATTTCAAAAAAGCGACATTTACCACGAGTCACCACTCAAAGCAAATATAGAGAAAAAATTAACACTATTTGAGTAAGAAATTATAATGGCTGCTACTTACCTTGGACGGTAATAACTCATTGAGGATCGACTGAAAGAAAAACCCTCTATAAATTACTAAAAAATTGCTCATCTATATTAACTTTCCTGTTGTGCATGGTTCATACTACATAGTCGATACGATGCCCGTTATATCAAAAATAGATCATTAAATTAAAGAATATGACTTACCTAATTGAAATTTTGCAGTCACGATATAGTCAGATTGTGGATACTATGATTTTCTACTCCTTTTCTTGTAATAATGTTAATAACAGCACTAAAAACATACTCTGTTTGGCTTTTCACAGAAAATCGAAGCCGCTGCAACCGTAAACGGAAACAAAATGAACAAATGGCGGCTACAAGATACCTCGGAAAGCCGAAGCGTCAGCGGAAATACGTCTGTTAACGTCTTGTATGAATTTAGCAACGAATTCAAATGCTCAATCGTGATTGGCAGAAATCGCAATGAGACTGTGCAATATTAGCTACGGAAATAATTAAAAATGTGAAATTATTAAGATTCAAGCGATTAGAAATTTTTAATTAAATTTAAAACAATAAATAAATCCCATCCGTATGCAGACAGTTACCAATTAGTAAGTGGTGAAGGAAACTTCTTATGACTGTTTTTCTATATCTGATTGGTAAAATCCCTAATAGACGGCGCAGTTTGCGGGAGGCGTAGCGTCCTCTGCAGATCAAACGATGAATCTTTTAGTAAAACAGATGTAATGGTGGCTGGGGAGTGCTAGTGGTGTTAAATAACATGTCTATTGAGACAAGATCTAGTTCAGCCCTTTTTAAAAGGGCCGAACAATTAAAACGTTGGGAAGATTCGGATACAAATCGCGAATCGACTATACCCAAGCAAAAACCTCAAAAAGTGAAATTTTCTTCTGGTTGTGTGTTTTTGGCAGCGTGTGCCGCGGGTGACAAGGAAGAAGTGCTACGCCTCATTGAAAAAGGGGCTGATATTGATACGGCGAATGTTGACGGCCTAACGGCTTTGCATCAGGTATTTTAAAGACTTGGAAGTTCGGCTTTAAGTTTTTTTTATGGTAAAGAGCACCTGTAACCGTGCTCCGATTTAAGACAAAAATGTCACTCGTCAATATGGCTCCATCAGCTGAGATGAAGTTGTATATCAAAATTAACCATATTTTTACGTTATTTTCGAGGGAATTCAGGATTTTAGTCTGTTTTACAATTATTACTCCCACAGTGTTTAACAGCTGTCATGTCTGGTGTCAATGGCCTCTGATTAACAACACCAACGTCCGTCTCCCTTTTTGTTTCATATTTAAAGTTCTTGCATATAAGAGCCAAGTAGCAAATAATTAGAAAATTTTTTCAATATTAGTGACTGTTGTGCCAAATACATACATTTTATTGCAGCTGTTTATACTATGAGACAAAGTTTAAATGCTTTAAATTCATTTTATGGTGGCACTTATGTCATCCTTACATTGGCATAGATGAAAAGTTAAAATGTAAGCATTTTTCTAAATATAACTTTGTACTAATAAGCAATTGAAATTTTAAAATAGAATGTAATATATAAATCAGCATTGGCAAGAAAGCTTGGGATTAATGAAATAGGTTGTCTCCTTCCTTTGACGTATTCTTGGTTTATATTTAGAGTATAATCTCCTTTGGCTTCATTTTTCTAGTTTTACGTTTATTGCCACAAATTGCAAAAATTCTTTGGGTTTTGTTTTATTTTAAAAGCATTGGCATTAAAATTTTTATTTTGCTGTTTACAGATTTACAAACAAATCAAGTTGTAATTATTATTGAGATATGAAATTATGAATAAATTTCATACCTTAGTAAACTGCAGAAATTTCGATTTCTTTTAATGTGCTCGAGGTTTTTGTAATAATTGATGTTAATTTGTTGAGAATACTTAACAATTATTACATATATCAAACTATTCCTTAGATGTTGCTTGAATGGTTTTCTAGGCATCTTTTTATAAAATAAAAGAAATTAGTTTGTTAACGAGTTGCTAGTTTCATTATTAATTAACGAATTATTTAAAAGAATTGTGACATTTAAGCGTAATTTCTTTACAAATGCTAGAAAACGAGAGTATTATAATTTACATTTTCTGTTTAACATTAAAAAATTATGGATAAATATTGTTTTTTGTTTTTATTTAATGGCAATTTCAATTAAGAAGGTTCTTCTATGAGGCGAATTAATAGATAAAAATCTAAATTTCTAATATAATGTAGCTGTAAGTGCTAAAAGTTTCAGATCCTCCTACCGAACATTTAAGAAAAACAAATTAAATTTTAAAACTGCATTATTTACATGGATGTTTATGGGCAAGCAGTTCATTTGGTAAACCTAAATACTCGAGCAGAGTAGATGAAGACTACTTTAAATATTCTATCAAAAGGAAATACTTTATAGATCTAATTGTAATTATGAAAAGCGCAGCTGACTGATAATATATCGAGGGCTTCATAACAAAGGGGCGTATAAACCAAAATTATGAAATTTGGGTTTCAGGACGTATGAACCATAACTGATGCTCTGCATCTTTTCCTAGTTGGATGTATTGTTATTCACGATGCCTACGATTTTATAAACATAATTACATTTGGCGTATCAACCAGCTTGCAACTCTGTAACATCACAAATAGCCTTATGGTCATACACCCTTTATTAATACTAATTGGCGGGCGTAACCTCTGTCTTTGAGGTTAGGAACTGTCCTAACCTTTGTCATTGAGGTTAGGACAATTTCTAACCTAACCTGTCAAAGACGAGGTTAGGACAGTCCTAACCTCTGTCTTTGAGGTTAAGAACTGTCCTAACCTCAAAGACAGAGGTGGTTATGTGTCAGTCCAGTCAGTGAATGTAAATGAATTTGTGTGGATTGTGTTCTTATTTAGTGTAGTAATGAACTGTAATCAAGGTACAATGGCTTGAGCAAAAGGTATGATTAATTCAAAAATACTGCATTTTATGTGATAATTAGGTTTTAATGAATTATAAATCTGTATTAGCAAATACTAACGATACTGAAGATGAATGTGCACAAAACGAGAACAATGAAGACGTAAACAAAAATGTTGATCCATTCCATGCTGCTTCCGATGAAGATCCTGATTATGTGTTATCTGAGAATGAAGGCAACACTTCTACCGACTCCAATCAAGTTGTCAATGTACTGAGAGACGTAGAAAATGTATCGGGTGTTGTGGAAAATTTACGTATATAAAGAATTGTTTTTTTCATTTTATTATGATAATGATAATAGCATAATTATTATTTCTTATAGAACGAAACCGCAGAAAATGGAAACATCCAGAATTATGGAAAAAAAATAGTAGAAAACAAAAAGGAAATAGTGAGCAGAAGTACATAAATTATAAAAATAAAGAAGTTAGAGAAAGGACGCCAAGTGAGCCTTGTAATAATTGTGCTTACAAATGCTAGAATTTGATTGACAGAGAGGGCAGAGAGATTATTTGTCGAGAGTTTTGGAAGCTTGGTGACCTACAGAGACAAAGCGATTATATTGTAGCAAGAGTAAGTGTCGACAAAGATTTCAAGCAGTACAAAGAATCAGCATTGCCAAATTTACATACTGCCATAGATAAAAGCAATCTTAATTGGAGAAATGTGTGTTGTATTAAGTTTTTGAAAGAAACTCCTAATATTTTATATTATAAAAACGAGTATTGGGATGTTAGTTACACAGAACTCGATATGCAAAAAAGAGGGTGTCCAAGTCAAACATTGATTGCAATTCCTCCTCTATATGAACAATAGTTAAAAATAGATCTAAAAAAATATAAAAATTAATGGAGCTTTGTCAAACTGGTGTTATACGACGGCAATATCATAATTATTATAAAAACTTAAAGAAGAAGAATCTGAACAATACTCTTCAAAAGACGAAATAAGGGAAAGAAAAAATAACTTATCAAATACATTTTTTGCTGTTCTATTACAATTATTATTTTAAATTTATTTTGTTTTGCTTTCTGTATTTTTTGTAATAAAAATTATGTTCAAATGTTGGCAATTGTTTCATACGCCTTCTTAAGAGTGACATGTGGTAACAGAAAAAATGGACGTATCAACCAGAAATACTAGTTTTTAAAATAATTATTTTGTATTTTATGAATTATTTTAAATTTAAGGTCATTTAGACGCCCTTAGCTACTTTATTTTAACCTAAATATGAAAATGATTTTTTAAATCGTTTTTATCATTTCCTGTAAAATTCATAACTTTGGTTCATACGTCCTTTTGTTATGAAGCCCTCGATATAGAAAATTCTTAAATTTATAGTACTCAAAAATTTAAAACTTTATGGCAACTCAAAATCGTTGTCAGCAAAGTAGATTAAACAATCTGGCAGTTATGATTTTAACACAGAATACCACAGTGTACGCCACCTTAGTAAGGGTTGATGTTTATGTCACTTTTTAAGGTTAACATCTCTCTGTTGCTAAGGAAGTAACACTACACTTAAACAACTAAAGTCAAATTATTTTTTAAAAAATGTACATAAGTAATATCTCAATTTGATATTTAATAATGTCATGTTAATTTCCCTTAACAGTATCTAGATAATTTAGTAAATTATTGCAGTAGTTTTTTTGTCACAATTTTAATTTTAATCGAGGCGTATGTGCCTCTTTAACTACTCTAGAATGCTCTGCGAGTATCTCTGTCATTTTCGTAATGATTCTAAAAATTGACATACTTTCAGAGCACTCCAAAACAATCTAGTCAATCAGAAACATTGTAGCTCTTTGTTCATTATAAAAGTTATTTATATACAGGAAATACCTACCATTTTCAGTGTTGAAATTTGATAATGTGTGCATTGGGCCGATTGGTGTATAAGAAAACCAGCATGCAATAACTTTTGTTGAACAGTGCATAAAGTTAAATAAAATTCATTTTTAGGAAAATAAACTGTTACATGGGCAATCGTTAAGGCTAGAGGAGGGAGGAGGTAATAAATATGAAGTATCAACATCCATTTAAGTTTATTTTCTTAAACTCTTTTTTTAATTTTATGTACTGTTGAATAGAAGTATTTTGCTGTATCCTACTACCTACTGTCTTTTATCATAAAACACTCAGATTTACAAATTAAAAAAAAGATCAAATACAAAAAAATAGAAAAATTTTTAGTGACTTGCTTATTTTGCATTAGTTGATCGTGTAATAAAGTTGTCCGTATACTCGACCGCAGGTGCATATAAACACGTACTTATCGATACTGCTTAGCTGGACAATCATACTCATGCAATTGCAATCTGTAAGAAAAAATGGGGGTTCCGTTAAAAAGAAAATTGATGACGTCATCGGGGTAAAGGTGGGGGTAACGAAAAAATGAAGATCATTTGAATAGATGCCCCATTGGGAAATAAGGTTGACGTATCCAAAGATTTTGGTCTCAGATGCGCAGAGAATTCTTTATTTAAACCAAGCATACTATTCTTTAAATTTATTTTACAAAACAACACAAAAAAATTTTAACAACTACTTGATTTAATTAAATATTAAAATACATACTCTTAATCTATATAATTATCTAACACAGTGATCTTTTAACAACTAATTTAATTTAATCTCTCGAGTAAACATTATATTTATTTATTTTATGAAACAGGGCCGATTGTAATTTTTCAAGTTTCTTTTTGGCATGTGTTCTTTATTTCTTACAAATTGATAATTGATCTTTATGAAAATTCTTTTTTTATAAAAGTTTTTAATACTTACTTCATTGGTTTTGACAAATTTGCTCATTTGTTGTCATTATCTATTGTTAATTACTGCAAACACAGCGCTACAATGTGTAAAATGCACTAATCCTTATACAAGCTTTGACGGACTGGGACTGAAAGATACATCATAAAACAAGTTTATGCTGTGCCGAGCCTTCACTCATTTCTAGCACTTTGGTGCAACCTCTGTAATAGTATAATACACTACTGCTCAAGCAACCTTGCTGTAAAGTAGTCTAAATCTCTAGAAAGTTAACTTTGCTTTTCATTGTTTCACTGACAAAATGGATACATTAGGTAAACGGTAGCGATGTAAATAATGCATTATACCATGCATGGACACGGGGTCTACCCAGGGACTGAGTTGACTTTTATAGAGTCAAATCTATCAGTAGAAACTAACTTTAGAGCAGATATCTGATTAAAATAATTTAGTTCTAATAGTCGAGCTGTAAAACATACAAATGTGTTTTGATGTATACCTGTAGGAGCCACTTCAGCCAATGCGGTTCTGTGCTCACTTATGTGAGGTGTTAGATCAGGTGATCGTGCAGGCCAGGATACTGCAAAATGCATTAATTTATAGTATAAGAAATCAAAATAACCCTATCATGTTTACATCATTAGAATCGTGACAACAAGAGCTATTCAAAACAATTTTCAATTGTTTTTCCGCCTATTTAAAAAAATGAGTTTGATGATGGTTACTCGAAACGTTGTACAGGAATTTTGTTAACGTATTTTAATACAGAACAAAAAGTGGCAATGGAAAAGTGGTTTTAGTTTTCCAATATCTCTTCAAATAAAGGAAAGAGAAAATAATAATGAAAATCGAGAAATCTACTTTTTTTAAAATATCTTTAAAACTATCCAAGATATCTAGATTTTGCAAACGCCAACAAAAAGGTCCCATGAATAGCCAACTTTCATCCCATTTAACCGATGCTGTATCTCTTACCGTTTCCAAGATCCCCATGCTGTGCATCCTTATCTTGGACACACTGTATATCCAAAACCATTAATAATTGTATAGAAACCGTAGTAATGAATATTTTGAGTTCATATTTGAAACTTAAGGTTTTTAAACATCACTGGGCACGATTTTGCCATCACAGTTGCTCCACGAAAATCACTAATATGTTTTTCTAAAACTTCAAAAATCTTTTCTATCATAGCAACCATGTAATATAAACCTATGAGATTAATATTGCAGCTTTTAGTAGCTACTATGAAGAAGATTGCACTTCCCTAAAGTCAAGTTTGTATCTCTCGCATAAAACAAGTTACTAGCTGTACTCTTACAATATGACACTATACATTTAGTGCTATCTTGAGTTTAAAAACACCCAAGTGATTCAAAAAATATTTTGAAAGTTGGTAGCACTACATTCTTAATTTAGCCAGCGACGGCCCGTGATCTAACTTCAGGTTAGGTCGGAACTGCGTGGTTATTTTAAATAGTCAGAATTGTCAAATTATAAAGAAATCAATTGATCAGGCGATTCTGGCCTACCCTGAAGTTAGGTTGTTGGCCACCGCTGGATTTAGCTGATATAAGAATAAATTGACATGACAATGGCTGGATAAGGGACAACTAGCAACATCACCAACTAAGCTGTAGAAATTACTGAAATGTTAATGAAGAGCCTTCTATACAGTTGCAGAATACATACCTTAAAGAAAAAAATTAATAATGAAAATAAAATAAGTAATATAATAATAAATATAATTTCCTTAGTTAGTAACAAATTTTTAATGAAATTTGTAATATACGTTATAGTTAATAAACGCAATTCTGTTTGAGTTCATCTGGTTCACCGGAAATGACATCAAATTCTTATTCTAAATGGGACACTCAGTATATTTTTACATGTTTGAATTTTATGTAGAATTCTGAATTCAATATACTACTTTTTATTGGTTATGTTTCTCATTCTGTTGCGATTTCTAAATTGCCTATATGTCGACAATTAGTTTTTTTTTCCCTGGTGAAAGTTAAACAAAACATACCTGGATGTGGTATTAATTAAATGAATTAAATCTGTAAAAATTCTTTATCCAATGGTCTACTTGTCCCAGTAACGTGCTATTTACAAAAATGTGTTTATGAGCCTTTGAAAGTTTAGCTCGTCATCACGTACTTATAAAACAAATGTAATTTGAATTTTGGTTCTCTTACAGTTACTTGATTTATTCTAAACAGTTTGGTTAATATTCTAGCCATCTAGATTAGGACAGAAAATTGAATTTTTAATAACCATGGAAATAAAAACTAAAGAAAACTAGCATATTGGAGTCAGAACTTTCCACAGATTCGAAATATTTAAAAATACACAGTTTCATTTAAAATAAGAAAGTGAAACCAGAATCTTTTGCAGTTTTCTCAAGGAAAAGATGCAATTTTGTACCACATTAAATAATCGTATAGTACAAAAAATATAAAATACAATATCTTTACATTACTTCATAAGTACTCATTTGCTATCTCGAACAATATACTAAAAATTAGTCTCTGACGTTAGCATCATTGTCTTTCCCATGCAAGAAGTGCTTAAGATCCCAAGTTCTAGAACTTGTTTTGTACATTTGTAGCTACTCGTTGAATGCCAATTACAATGTGAAATCATGCTAGATTACATAAATAGTATGTGTATAAGTTCCTATATGTGTCTACATTTCGAAAAAACAATGGCAGTGATAATGTTTTCTCATTTCTTAAAATATTCGAAATATTAAAAAATAATTTTTTTAAAATTGTAGTCAGCCTTCTAGAAACAAAGATAACTCTGGAACTTTAGTTGTATGTACTGCTTGTTATACTGAACAATGCACTGAATGATACTCATGTGTTAAATGTTGGCCAAATTGGTCTTTTCCCAGCAAAATGTACTTAAGACATCAACATAAATTTGTGTTTCCGTAATATTGAGCTGATTATAACCTCTAACCTAACCTGTAACTTACCTCTAACCTAACCTGTAACTTAACCTCTAACCTAACCTCTAACCAAACCTCTAACCTAACTTCTAACCTAACATCTAACCTAACCTTTAATTTTCAGCCTTACCTTGTTTTCTTGAAGGTTTACTTGAAATATTAGCCAAAATTACTGGCCTATTAAGTTTTTATCAATGTTTGTTATGAAAATTGAAGATGCATTTTAAATGTTCCCGGTGTTTTTCCTGTAACAGGAAATCTGATCTCATAAATATCCTCATTTTATTATTGATTGATTTTTCTTTAATATTAGTATTGTCTTCTAGGCATGCATAGATGATAATTTAGATATGGTTGAGTTCCTAGTAGAACATGGAGCAGATGTAAATCGAGGAGACAACGAAGGTTGGACACCTTTGCATGCTACTGCCAGTTGTGGTTTTTTATCAATTGCTAAATATCTAATTGAACATGGAGCCAATGTTGCCGCTGTTAATAATGATGGAGAATTACCTCTTGATATTGCTGAATGTGAAGATATGGAAGATCTCTTACAAAGTGAAATTGACGAACAAGGTTATTTCATAATAAAATGTATTAAGTTGTGAAAACAATAATTTTGTTTTCTATGCCATTTTGCAGGTATTGACTGTGATGCTGCTAGATCGGAAGAGGAACGATTAATGTTAAGTGACGCCAAAGAATGGTTGGCAACGAAAAGTCCTCTTGTTGATTCGGTACATCCTAAAACTGGTGCCACTGCCTTACATGTAGCTGCTGCTAAAGGATATATAAAAGTTATGAAGTAAATTACACTTTATTTGAGTTATTAAGTTTTACATATAAAAATTAATTTCAGAGCTTTAATACAATGCGGGGCTGACGTTGACAAACAAGATGTAGATGGTTGGACTGCTTTACATGCAGCTGCTCATTGGGGCCAAAAAGAATCGGCGCAGATATTAGCCGAAAATTTTGCTGATATGGAAGCTAAAAATTATGTGGTTAGTTTTTAATTTTCTGTCACAATTATTGACATATGTTCATTTAAATGTCAGTACTTGAAACATACAATAGTTCAAAAATATTAGGTTTACAGCTACAAAAATAGACTAATAAATGTGTATAATAGGGTCAAACTGCTTTTGATGTGGCTGACACGGATATGTTTCGGTATTTAGAAGAATTACAAAAACGACAAAATAAGGAAGAGGTTTTGAATAGAAGACAGGCTAAGAAACGATTAGAGATACCTGCTGAAGCCGAAACACCTACTAAATTAAAAAGGGTTGAAGTGGAAATTGAAGAAAAGGAAAAGAGTGCAACAGAAATTGGTAAGTTTTATGTTTGTGTGGATTATAATTTTTTGAAGAATTCCACGCATTTATCTATAAATGCTTACTTTTGAATTTTTATTTTATATCATGCAAAGGAGAAATGGATGTCTCCAGTGAAAGCGAGACAGAATCTGAAACCAGCAGTAGTGAAACGGAGTCCAACTCTGTTAATAGCACTGACGACGGTAATATTTTGTCAGCTATGCAATGTATATCCAGTTCATGTGTTCATTTAGCACCTGTAGATAATATTATTGCATTGTGTCTTTGTGATGGCATTCGAATGAATAGGTTAATTTTAAGTAACAATAATAATTCCACTGATGTTCTTATTCGGAAAACTGAATGAAATATTGAATATTAATGTTTCAGCTTTAAGAAAAATATTTCAGTTGTTTTTGTTTTAAAGCATGTGCAGGATTATTCAAATTCTAGCTTAACACTTCCACTATGGGCATCATTTTTGTGTCATTGCCACAGTGAGGTAAGAAGAAAACATGCAATTCTCATATTTATTGCTGCAGAAAGCAGGACGTCTTCATATGTTTCTCGCATACTTTTACTGCTGATGGCAAAAGGTGTAACTTTATGCATCGAGCCACCAAATTTCATATTCATCTGACATTTGAAGAAAAAACTAATTTATATTAAAAATATGAAGTTATTCCAAAATTACTATTATTTAGGCTCAGTTACATAAGGTGTGTTTAATCCAGTGCTCAAGTTAATTCCATGATTAGCCAGTCTGATTCGATGATTTTGAATTTACATTTGAATGATACAAACCTTTCCGGCAAATTACAGAAGTGGGTTCAGTAATTGGTACAGCTCCCATAAAATGTTCTAGGCCAGTCTCCAAGTATTTTAAAGTAAAAAAATTTCTGACTAGAAATTCTTTAAGGTGTCATTATGAATCCCTGAAGCTCTCTGCCTCCAATGAGATCAGCATGTCCCCTCCAGGGTGGGGAATGGGACAGAAAGCTGTTTTTCATCAATTTCTCAGCTTGTTATGAACTTTACTGCAAAAATAGCTATGTATGAAATTAGAACTACAGTGAAATTTCTATATCTCGAATTTCTCTATGTCAAATTTTCCTGTAACTCGAAGTAAAATTCTCAAGGTTTAACATCGATGAATTTCTGTACCTTGAACTTTTTTTCTGTTTATAATCCATGCTAAATGCGCACTTAACATGCAAACAAAAGAATTTCAGGAAACTTAAAATTATTTTTTCCCAATGGAAAGTTTGGACATTTTTTATATAAGTTTATCTGCATATTGGAGCTTTTAGAAACTTTTTTTCACGTTTGTTAAAAAAAGTGCAACATTTTTCATTAATTTTCGTTTATAAAGGATGCGTTTGTTTTATCACGATAGAAGCGTGAAAAAAAGTGCCATAATGGTTCATTTGAGTGAAAAAAAGTATCGTAACGTGTCATTTTTTAACGCAAAATATTTAAACACAAAATATAGAAGGCTGCCGTTGTTATGATACACACTGGCATTTGTCAGAAATTAGAACGCATCGATGTGACGCATCAAGTTAGTTCTTATTTGAGTGTTTGTATTAGTTTTTTCTTTCTCGGTGTTTTGTGGTAATTTGTATGCTCGCACAATGGAATCGGACAGCGATGAAAGTTTCTTGTGCATCCCTGAAGAAATTGTCAAGGCGGCAAGTACGGCCACGTTGAATCTATTACCGGAAAAATCCAAGGGCCAATATTTAAAAGAATACGACTTATTTATAAAATGGAGAGTTGAAAAACAAGTCTGTAGTTTTACTGAAAGAGTTTTATTAGCCTACTTTGAAGAAAAGTCAAAACAATGGAAGTCGCCAACACTTGGGTCAACTTACTCTAAACTAAAGTCTACACTATTAATAAATAACAATGTGGATATAAGTAAATACTCAAAACTAATCGCTTATTTAAAAAACAAGTCGGTTGGTTATAAACCCAGAAAGTCAAAAACATTTTCCCGGGAAGAAGTGTACAAATTTTTTGAAGATGCTCCCGATAAACATTTTCTAATGCACAAGATAATGCAAATTTTTCTGTTATGCGTATAATGATGTATTGTCGTTTGTAGGTCGTTTTGATATTTGGAATCGCGGGAGCCCTTTCAACATGTAAGAAACTGCATCGGTATACAGAATCTTAAACTTCTTGTGATTGCTTTCAGTAGGCCAAAGCACTTCTAAAAACTAACGTGTATAAAGAAATGTCAAAAATTAATTGCAAAATTACAAAATTTATTGAGAGAATCATTTACAAATCTTGCCACGGTATTACTGTTGGTTCTTTCTAAAGGTTTCAAAGTTAATAAATAACAAAAAAAGAAATAGAGATACAGAAGGAAATTAAAAAAATCACAATCGAGGAGAGAAGCAGAGGAAATATTGAAAAGATTGGACACAAAAAACTGACCATAAATGGAACATTATAGAAATGGAATGAAAATGCTAACTGCAAAAAACAATCAAACCAAATGTCTCAAAAAACTAACAACCAATAAATACCGCTGTACAACTGTAAATGACCGGGCAACGAAAAAGGTAAAGATTAAAAATAATACACTTGAAAATAAGAAGGAATCGACACGGCAAAGACTAGATTCAAGCACTAAAGGAAAAAATAAACAAAAAAATTGGAAAATAGCTACATGGAATGTGAAAGGAGTCAATGGAAAAGAACATGAATTAACCTATGAATTTAACAAACTAAATTTAGATGTATTGACAATATCAGAAACTAAACGAAAGGGGCAAGGAGAGATCATATTGGACCATGACCATGTATTGGTATATATCGGAGTAACACAAGAAAAATGAGCTGCTGCAGGAGTTGCTTGTATATTAAACAAGGAATTATCGAATAGTATAAGAAAATTGGATCCACACTTGGAACGAATACTCACAGTGAAATTAATGATGGATGGTAAAGTCACAACGATTATAGCTGTTTATGGACCTGATGAAAACGAAAAAGCAGAAATAAAAGATAAGTTTTGGGAACAATTGAATGAAGTGACAGAGAGTAGCAAGGGGAAGATTATAGTAGCAGGAGACGTAAATAGTAGAATTGGAAATAAAGATACTTATGCAGGAAGACATGGTGAAAGTAAGAAGAATAATAATGAAACAAGACTAATAAATTACTGTTAAGTAAATAACGTAATAATAGCAAACACATTTTATCAACATAAGGATATACATAAATGCACGAGAGTTGGCCTGAATAAAGAAAAATCGATCGTAGATTATATATTGGTAGAGCTCGTGTAATTTCTAAATAGCATATACGTCATTCTGCACAATGAACGCAGTTACGACCAGGGCAAGTCTATTTTTCAGTATAGGGAGTGTTCAGGCATATGTAAGCGCCAATTTAAAATTGACGCTGCGAAATAGATGTGATATTTGAGATTTTCTAAATTGAATTTTTATGCTTTATATTTTAACTAAAACGCACTATTTGATGAAGATTATTATTGTAAATTCAGTTTTTAAAATGCTTGCTGTAGTTATGAGTTTTTAGTCACTTTGGTTTATGAAAACTTGATAATAAATTGGCCTTCAGTCTTTCCACAATAAAAACATTTTTCAATATGTTAAATAGTACATTTACCCTTTAGAAACACAAATTTAAATTACTACTCTATTAAAAAACAAACTTTTTAACCGTAAAAGTAAAATAGACAATTCAATATTTTTTAAAATTAATTTCACAAGCATTTGTTTAGTTCGGATTTATTACTATGTATACCGAAATACGAAAATAAACTGACCCCTTATAAAAATTGCAAATGTTAAAAGTTTGTAAAATAATTTTGAAAAGGTCTTTTAGGTAAATTACCTTATATGCTTTGGGTGTTAAAAGATTTACAATATTGTGTTGAATGAAAGAAGACATGAATTTAGCAAAAGTCAGGTAACAAGCTATAAAATATATGACTTTTGTAGAAAAATTATACAGAAATGAAGAATGCCCAATACAAAAATATGGTTTTTGAATTTCTGACGCCCTTCTAAATAATTCTTAAAAACACATGTAACATTTGTTTGAACTTCCATGAAACACTGAGCGTGCGCATTTTTTCACATTCCTTCCCTTATTTTAGTGTTGAAAGCTCAAGAACTCTCATTCCTTTGTTTGTTTTGTTTGTTACATCCTTGTTGTTATTGTTTATTGTTACATTTTTGTTGGTGTATTGCTATTTATCTTGTTTTTATTTATCTATACCATGTCATATGGAAAGAAAGGTAAAATTATAATTTCACAAGAATAGAATATCTTAAAAATTTAATTAGATATAAAAAAGAAGGAAGAAATATAGTATATATTGATGAGATGTATATTCATAGTAGTCATACACAAGAAAAAGGCTGGACTGATAAGACACTGAAAGAGTTGCAAAAACCGATAGGTAAAGGAAAACGACTTATTATAGTACATGCTGGTGGAAAATCTGGATTTGTTCCCAACGCGTTATTGATTTTTCCTTCAGGATCTAAGTCAGGAGACTACCACCATGATATGAATTATGAAAATTTTTCTAAATGGTTGGAAACTCAAGTGCTACCAAACCTTCCTCTTCGTAGCGTACTGTTAGTAAATAATGCTTTATACCACAATGTGAAATTATTACAAATGCCAGTAAGTTCTACGCGGAAAGAAGAAATGATTAGGTGGCTACAAGATAAAAATATTAAACATGATCCATCTCTAACAAAACCTGAATTATATAAGATTATTAAACAAAATAAAAGTAAAAACATTCCATATAAGATTGATCACTTAGTAGAACAATATGGACATGTTATACTAAGACTACCTCCTTACCATCTGGAGTTTAACCCCATTGAAAAGATTTGGGCGCTAGTAAAAAATTGGGTGACATCAAGAAATAACTGAAAACGAATATATAGAGAAAGAGCATCTTTTAGATAATGCATTTGACAGGTTGGCATTCACAGTAAACACTGGTGAGTCTGATGAGAGTGCATTTGACGAGTCTGAAGATAGCTCATATGAAGAGAATGACGACATTGACGGGGTATGCCCTCTTCCTAACTAACAGTTAAAATAAATATTTTATTAAGATTGTAAATTAACATTTGTATCTTTTGAGTTTGATAGCTTTTTTTGGTTTAAAACAAGAATTTACTGCTTTTAGGTTTATTATTACAATTTAAAGTTAGAATTATCTTTTATTTCTTTTGTTTTATTTACCTTTAAAGACTACATACTATATTATTTATTAGTTAATGTTTTGCTTGATTTGTTATGTTGGTTATAACACATGGGCTGAAAAGTCCTAGGCCTAACAAATAGATGGCGCTAGTTCTATTGCATTCACCGCTTTTTCAGTTAGTACTAACCTTCAAAAGACAGCTGTTAAAATTTCATGATATTCTATTCATTATTTTGTGAGTTATTGTGCTAAGAGTGACGCTACTTTTATTATTTTCAAAACAATGGATCAAAAACAATTTCGTGTTTTAATTTTACACTGCTTCTTGATGGGAAAAAATACCGTTCAAGCGAAGCAATGGCTTGAAAAGTGTTATGGGGACTCCGCTCCATCAGAAACAACAATAAAACGTTGGTTTGCTGACTTCAAACGTGGTCGTAGAGACACCGATGATGCAGAACGCAGTGGACGTCCAAATGAGGCGGTAACACCAGAAAACATTAAAAAAAATTCACAAAATCGTTTTGAATGATCGAAAAGTGAAGTTGCGTGAGTTAGCTGACATCGTAAAGATATCAAAAGAACGTGTTGGCTTTATATTGCATAAGCATTTGACTATGAGAAAGCTCTGCTCAAAGTGGGTGCCGCGTTGGCTCACTGTTCACCAAAAACAAGAACGTGTTGATGTTTCTGAGCAGTGTTTGGCCATGTTTAAACATAACAAACCGGAATTTTTGCGTCGATATGTGACAATGGATGAAACATGGATCCATCACTTCACTCCGGAATCAAAACGATTCTCATCTGAGTGGACAGCAACTGGTGAACCTCGTCCAAAGCGACCGAAAGCACAACAATCGGCTGGAAAGGTTATGGCCTCGGTATTTTGGGATGTGCGTGGTGTAATATTCATCGACTATCTTGAGAAGGGAAATACCATCAACAGTGAATATTATATAGCGTTATTGGAGCGTTTGAAGGCCGAAATTTCAAAGAAACGACCGCATATGGCAAAGAAAAAAATTTTGTTTCATCAAGACAACGCACCGTGTCACAAGTCGATCAAAATAATGGCAAAACTACATGAATTGAACTTCGAATTGCTCCCACATCCACCGTATTCGCCAGATTTGGCTCCCAGCGACTACTGGCTGTTCGCAGACCTAAAAAAAATGCTTGCCGGTAAGAAATTTCGCTCGAATGAAGAGGTTATCGCTGAAACTGAGTCCTATTTTGAGGCAAAAGATAAATCGTTCTACAAAAGTGGTATTGAAATGTTAGAGCGGCGCTGGAATGATTGCGTTGTTCTTGATGGAAATTACGTTGATGAATAAAGCTAATTTTGAACAAAAAAAACCGTGTTTTCTTTGTTAGGCCTGGGACTTTTCAGCCCATGTGTTAGTAAGAGTATTTATAAAGCCAAAATTTACTCTTTCTAGAATTAAAATTACTGGTCTAAGTTACATTAGTTTTTATTTTCTTTTGAGGTTATACTTAGTCAAATAAATAAAATAATATTTGTCTTTATTTATTATAAAATTTATACTTCTCAAATATCATTGTCTGATTTTTAGAAATCACCCCTTTTTAAGTTTAAGATTTGTGTGTTTCTGTAGCATTAATTGTTATTTCTTTTTTCTTACTTGCTTTTATCCTAATAAGATAACCAAATAAAATTCTATTTGATCTTTTTCCTTTATTCTTGTTATTGGTAACCCAATCACTAGATATGCCAATGCTTAACACGCCATCACTGGTGAAGTCACCCCTCTACCATTATTATGTACATTGCCTATGACGTATGTGCTATTTAGAAATTGCACGGGCTCTAGAACGGCATATTAAAATGGGAGTAAATGATGTAAAAGTGGGCAGCAGAACTACACACTGACCATTTTTTGGTATTAGCCAAATTTAAAAAGATGAAAATAAAGAAAAAATAAAAAGAAAAGAAAATAACTCGGAATCTCTCAATATCAAAAATTATAAAATGAGAAAAGCAGACATAGCAAAGGCATTTAAAAATACGTTAACTAACAAAATAAATGAGTTGAATGGAATAGACAACCTACGAGCAGAAGAAAGTTGGGAATCATTTAAGAAGGTGACACTGGATTCAGCGAGAAAAGTATGTGGGGAATTTAAGAAAAAAAATAACAGATTGTGTGGTGGAGCCAAGAAATTTAAGATGAAATAAAAATCAAGAAAAATCTATAGAAAAATTGTCTACATAATGGATCAGAAGTGAAATACAAAGAATAGAGAATCAAAGTCAAAAATATGGTGAAAGAAGCTGGATTGAATTCGGTGAAAAAATGGAAGAAAATTCAAAAGAAAACCAAAAACTTTTCTACAAGGTATTAAAAAATATGAGAACTGGGAAACAAAACCAAATATCCTCAATTCTAGACAAAGATGGAAACATATTAACAGAAGATAATGGAATCATGAACAGATGGAAGGAACACTTCCAGGATTTGTTAGGCAATTGGAATACTGTAGAAAAGAAAAACCGGACAAAACAGACAGGAAAAGGTACAGATGAAGTAATCCAAACACCAATCACAAAAGAAGAAGTAATAGAAGCTATAAATACTCCAAAGAATGGAAAAGCCCCAGGACATGACAAGGTAACCACAGAAATGCTAAAAAACTTGGAAGAAAAAGGCATCGAAATGTTCTGCAAAGTGTGCAATACAGTATGGGAAGAAGAGACAATACCCAAAGACTGGAAGATTGGACTAATATTACCAATATTCAAGAAAGGAAACATCTGAGATTGTAATAATTACAGAGGCATAACATTATTGAGTGCAGCACTTAGTACTTACGAACGGATTTTGGAAAGCAGATTAAGGAAATACGCCAAACCAACTCTTAATGAATCACAAAGCGCATTTAGAAAGGGAAGAGGACCACATCTTCACAATGAAACAAATTATTGAAAAGATTAGTTTGAGCAGAACAAAGGCATATTTTGCGTTTGTCGATCTGGAGAAAGCATTTGACAAAGTTCAAAAGGAAACAGTGTCGAAAAGTTTAGAAAAAAGAAGAGTTGATAGTAAGTGAATAAGAGCATGTACAAAGAGAACACTAATTATGTCATACATAAAAGTAGAGGATCAATGGGATTCGAAACACAGGATGGATTGAGAGAAGGAGTCCTAAGTCCCATGTTTTTCAATACATTCATCAACGAAATACTAACAGCATGTAACCAAAACTACAGAAGCTACACATCGGATACAAAAACCTAGGACCAATAGGAATAACTCAATGCTTGTTCGTAGATGACCTAGTGATAGTTGCAAACACTGAGCACGGTTTTCAAAACAATATTAACACCTGGAACGAAATGCTTAAAAAACATGAAATGACAATAAACATTAACAAAACAAAGGAGAGAACGAGACATTGAATATAAAAATTGATAACAAAGAAATAAAACAAGTGTCACAATTCAAGTACCTTGGAGTAGCCATTGACAGAAATGGCAGCCAAACAGCAGATATAAATGAGAGAATAAACAAAACAGTTAAACTTTATCATACGATGAACCAACGATTTATCAAGAAAAAAGAAATATCTATGAAAACAAAAATGACAGTATACAAAACCATTTATAGACCATTCTTGGGTACTCACAGCAAACATGCGAAGTAAAATACAAGCAGTCAAAATGAAGTGCTTACGAGTAACATGAAGGGACAGAATAAGGAACACAAGTATAAGAGAAGAACTACAAATTGAATCAATACAAGAACATACAGAGAGGAAACAATTAAATTGGTGGAGCCATATACAGCGCGTGAATGAGAACTTTGCATTACATACGATGTCATTTTATTTTTTTGTAGATAAACCTTAAACGTTATCAAAAATTACAAAGATACAAAAAATGTTTCTAAAGAAAATATCTTTTTGGAAAAAAAATTGAAAGTTCTCAGCCTAGGCACTAAAAAGTTATCACCAAATTTGTACTGCAACATTCTTGTTTAATACTCTTACAACTTACTAATGAAGACCAAAACCATCTTGAAACGTGACTTATAGTCACAAAACATGGCATACCAAAAATTATAAAAATTGATTTTTATATGAAAAATTAATATTTTTTTAACAAACTGACGCCTTGTACCAACTTAACGAGACGGCTTTGGATATAGGTAAGTTGGGTTAAATCTTCTTATTTTTTATTCTAGGAGTCTGCAGTTAAGCCATGTCCCAACCTTTTGGAGACACCCTGTATATAAATATGGTTTAGAGAAACACTCAGAATCAAGTTTCCCAAATGATGGGATCTGCTATCGACCTTCCCCATGTGTCGGTTGTTTCATCCACAGAAATCTACACCTCACTATTTCCTATATGGTTTCTGATTTATTAGAATTTGTTAATAGTACATAAAACTTACGTACTTGGGAATCTTTGGAGAAACTTGGAAAACTTACCATTCGTAGCATTTATTTAAGTAATTTTTCCGCAATGTAAATTCATTGGGAATTCTTCGTTTACAGTACTTTTTTAAAAAAAGTTTGTAATTTAGGATATTTTATTTTTGTTCATGGAATATTAGTGGACAAGACAGCCTCACATTAATCGAACTTGAAATCATCATTTACCGACTGATTTTCACTAAGAAACATTTATTTTGAAGATTTCTTTTATAATTTCTTGTTTTCTTTGTGCACATTTGTATGTAAATGCTGAACCACTAAATATTTTTTTTCGATACCTTTTGTTAAAAAGAAAAACATGAATTCAAATTACATATTAAGAAATTAGGTAACTTAGGTGTTTGGGGAAAATTTGTGCTCACCTCGGTCGAAAGATATTCACATTTCTTTATCTACTCACAGATTTGTTCACCTTTCTTGGTCTGTACTTTTGGCATTTTCAAAGCAAAGTATGAATTTTTGACTAGGTATAACTGTACAGCACTCATGTGTTACTCAAGCAGCTCACGACTGTTGTAGTATTCAAGAAACTGAAGAACTTCAATGTGAAACTCTAAAATCGTCAAAAACACTGTGCCATGACACAAAAATGATTGTCACATGCAAACAAAAATTTTAAACTAACAACATACAAGGGTTACCACACATAAAAAATTAAGATTTTTCTAGAATTCAATTCTGGACCGTTTCATATGGAATAACCCATATTCTCTATTGCTGACAACTAATTTCATCAGATTTATCAGTACATCCAAGACTTGCATGTTTGTCGTATCTATTTTTTGGTAATAATCCAATTTTTAACTTGAGCAGATTAATTTGTTGAATCAGTGACGGTTTATTCAGTATTAAAGGTGGCAGAGGACTTTACCCTTTGCAGATTTACAATAAGCACTCATAGTTGTTTATCTGAAGCTTTATTGGCATATGTAAATTAACAGTATATTATGTACCAAGGTCTGTAAGTGCCACTTTTGCAGTTGGGAATACAGCACTTGAAATTGCAAAAGACACTTACAGGTCGAGATGTGTACACAATTTTTTAACTACCTGCAGAAATATCGAAAAAATTCAAAATAAATTTCATATTTGAATCATGCCACGATGGAATAAGATTAATAAAAAATAATAGGTGTATATTGCTATGAGAATGTATTATTATCTTCCTAGGACTTGTAATAAATAAATCATGGCAACTAATTCACTTACAGTTCGAATATTTTCTTAATAACGGTCAACTTGCAGTGCAGGTAGTTCAAAAAATTTTATTGTTTCATTTTCATAGTTAACCACATTAGTAAATGTTTAAATGTATCTATGCGCTAGTTTTTTTGTTTGTTTGCATGAAACACTGAAATACAAAAAAATAAAGTGGAAAATCTCAAATTTTATAATTAACTGTCGAATGCTGTAAATAGAATGTGTTCTTGGCATGCTGATTATTATTTAGAAAAGGGTATCAAATTGTTTTACATTGTTTCTTAAAAACTTCAAGAAGTTAATTAACCATGAACTATTCCAAAGTATATTTGATGCCTTTTTAATACATGAAGTATTGTTCACAAGAAAGTAAGAGAGTCTAAAACTTCTAACTTCATAATTACAGAAAAGAAAAACAGGGTAAATTCATTAACTAATAACGAGGTAATCTCACTTAATGACACTGAGGCTGTGAAAGCTCCAATAAATCCAGCACCTGCCGTTCCTCCTAAACCGCTCATCGATAATAATACAGATGATAATATGCCATCGTGGCGAAGGCCAATATCTCGACAGGCCAAAGTTGAGCCCAATAAAACTGCTAGTTTCAGTAAGTAACATTAATAAATATTGCAACAATTAAACTTCATTATTCTTTTAATCAATAGGGGATAGGAGTAGTTCTGCAGATGTAACAAATGAAGACGAAGTAATATTAAGAAGAACAAATAGTTTCCAAAATGATACTGAGTAAGTACTAATTCTTGTTAGCTGCTAACTCCTTAGCAAAATGACGCAGAGCTTTATTAATGTTTATTAATATTAATGAATTTGATAATAAAAGTTTTTTGATTAACCAAATATTGGATTATTGGGGGAGTTTTTTTAACTGTTAATCAGTTTTCAGCTTTTTTGAGCTTATTGCTTTCATCTTGCAAGGGAGCAATTTATTTAACCATTTTCTGCTGTTTTTAAAATTATTTGAATTAATTTTTAAAATGGTCATAAATTGACTGATTTTTTTGTGACACAAAATAATTTTAGCTTTTTCTATCTCATTTCTAGGGTTTTATTTTTATATACTACTTTAGAATGTATGTAACTTTTTCGTTGCAAATTTTCATTATAGTAGCATTTGATTGTAGCAACTAATTTGTGAATAATGCATAGAGCTAATTATTAATATTTTTTCTACATTTTTATATAATTTGGTTTAGATTTGAGTTCACAATTTTTGTTTTTTACTTATAGTAAATTAACAATGATTATTTTATTTAGATACTTTTTAACAGATGATCGTATGTTCTAAAGTAGTATAGCTGACTGCATCTGATGCTGACACTTGCCTGCATGTTTAGGTTCTACACGAAATATCAGGCGCTGCGTGCACGCATTCAGGCCAGCTCTTTAACCCACTACAATAATTCCTTACCTTTGCATTCCCAATCCAAATACATCATCGCTCCTTCTAACAATGTCGAGCGGCAAAGCAGGTATGCACGTTACTACTTATAATTTCTTTTTTTCTCTAATTGTGATTTTTATTGTTATCCTTCTTTGCATATATAATAGCTTTTTTAATGCATAACTTGAAACTAATTTTAAACATAACTTAACTATTAACAACAATGTTTTAGTGATAACTATGTTCACTCAATACAAAAGAATATATTCATAATCTAACCTTTCATTCATCTTTAATAAAAACAAACTGATTGCACAATGCTGCAGCTTAAGTTTTACATAACCTCTAGGTACTAACATTAGTTGTAACTTCTTTTAAATTTTGTTTGGGAATTTTTATTATTGTAGAAGACTTAGAAAGATAGAAATCATACAGTCAATAATACTGCATTACATTATGGAAACCAATCCTGCTTTTTTTTTGCTGGGTTTCAACATTTATGCTTGCATATTTATTAAAAGCAGAACTCTGCAGCTGGTGGAATATTTTGTTCTATTTGGTAGACTTACCAGTCTCGTGATTTGCATTACTTATGGGTAAAAATAATATCGATTTGATCATATTTATTTGCAAAAGTAGCTAGATTCCCTAACTCTTGATTCAAAAAATTTGTAGTACTCAAATCTTGCCGTGGAAAACAAAGACGGGAAGAAAATTAGGCATGTTGTACTTATCAGAATAATTTAAACTGGAGAATGGAATCATAATGTGTTTTTTGTTCTAAGCAGCATTGAAAAATATATGTTGTTCTAGAAATGCACATAAAGCATTAGGTAGCCCTATACTAGCATTAATACAGATCTGAAAACTGCTGGCACTGACTTCCTAAAATTCTTTGATTAAAACGACAGAAAAAAAGAATATTAAATTTGGCAACAGTGTGAAGACTTATAACAAATGCAGTATCAAGTATAATATACAGCATGATCAACCTTAGAAAAGCTCTGAATGAGCACGTTTGGGGAAGCTACATGTTGGTGAAGCACACTCACATCGAACAACTTTTTAGCGGAAAATTTAAAGAAAACTAAAAAATATAAAGCTTTTGATTTTTATAAGAATTTTGAAAATGCTCTTTAATAAAAGTGTACTTTAGCATTTAAATTAAATTAAAGGGGATCACAACACAAAAAACAAGTTTGTCTCAAAATGAAGTTTTCAGGTAATTATATTGGTGTGCAATTTCTCGGAAGTTTATCTAATAGGATAAGGAAGTTATAAGCAATAATTGATATGTGTGTGATGTCAAACTGCCAGGTGACCACGACAAACGATCGAGTTTTATATGCATTGCGTTTGCATTCAGTGATGTTTTTACAAGCAGTATTTTATCAGATTTTAAATTTAATTTTAAAATGCCTAGTTGTAGTGCGTACAGTTGTGTTTTCCTGTTTTTACTTATTTTAATCTTGTAACTACCCCTAAGCTGGTAAACCACTGCTCACTTTTTTAAATCCAACATAACTCTCATTTTCTTGGGGAAAACGTTGTCTAATTTTATTTACTGCGCATGATGGTATTACAATGCGATTATACCTTGCAATTGTTGTCCATGCATTTATCCACGCAATAAATTGTTTATATGCTATATAGCGCCAGGTTTTATTTAAAACACTTTCTGCAGTTAGCAATTGCTTCTTAAAACGACTTTTTGTTTTTAAAGCAAGATTATGTCTAGCCAACTGCAGTACGTCCTTATCTAAAATCAATTTTGAAAATTGTGGACACTCGGAACACAACGAAAATTGTCAGTTTTAACTTTTTCCACGCTCTTGATGTGGTATCTACATATTCATTAGAATCACTGTTATCACTTACTTCCTCAAAATTCTCACGAGTAGGTTAAAACTGGTAAGGTCTAATAGGTACTGGATTCGTTTTTAAAAAACCTACAATCTAAATGAACGACTTTAACTTCCACACTTTATTAAATTTACGAAGGTTTAGAATTTAAAAACAAAAATTTAAAATATGAACATTTCATCCCTATGTATTTATGGTAACAATCTCAAATACGTACTGAAAGAATCAGCATAATATAACGGGATTGGTATGTATTTTTTCGCAACATGTAATTTGATCTAATAGTGTAATAAATCGGTTCCTGATATAATGCCGCACATAGCCACAACACGACCGCCTGGCAGTTTGACGTCACACTCAAATCTTTAAACAGCAATATTTACATAACTATTCCTAGTATCAAAACGGGACTTAGCCCATTCAAATTCCATTTCAATGACCTACAAAAATGTTAAAAAATAAATTACGATTTTTGTGTTGTGATCCCCTTTAAATCAAATATTTCAAAGCAGTTGATACCATTGAAAAATAATATTTTTGAAGGTGGATAATTGTCAAAAATGTTTATAGGTTTAAGTGAGTTGAAATATAAATTATTTAGACTCGAGACAGTTAATCATAACACAACAAAAGGAAAAAGAAAAATATTAATCCTATAACCAATAAATTTGTAAAAGTACTTCAGGAGCTATGTACCAGAGCAGGGTGTTATCCAATTAAAATTTTAATCGATTCAAAAAACGATTGAAAATTTAGTTGCATTAATTTAGTCATAAAAACAATTAAATCTAGAACCGATTAAAAAATCGACTAAAAACTCAATCGCCTATTTTTAATTGTTTTAAATGACTAAATTTGCAATCGGATAATAATTTAGTCAGATGAAAAATTAAATTAGTCAATTAAAATATTAGTCAAATAAAATTGATTGTTAAAGATTATTTTTTATGCTGTACATTTTAGTACAGTAAAACCCGCTTATTGGAATAGCGTTTGAGAATTATTTCATTAACCGACTTTAGGATTGTCAAAATTCTGCAAGACAAATTGAGGTTATTGCACATCCCTTGAGATTTATACTATAAAACTTTCAGGGTTATTTATCACAACTTTAATTGCATTAATTATTTATTGAAGCAATTATTAAATCTAATTTAATTACAATGAAAATTACGTTTTTACAAAAAAGTCAGTAATTTTATATTGTTGTTTATCGTTACACATGTTATTTATTGTTCTAAACTATGATAATGTTTAAAATCAACATTTGATTAACACTATTTTTTAAAACAGAACTTAAAAACAATACATCTGTACAAATTTATCCGACTAATTTTTTAATTAACTAAATTTGTATCTAATTAAATTATTATCCGATTAAAATTTTAGTCATCCAAAACAGTTAAAAATAAATGATTGAATTTTTAGTCAATTTTTTCATTGGATAATTTTTTATTCGCCCCAAATTTAATCGTTTGCATGATTAAAAAAATACGACTATCTTTTTAGTTGTTAATCATTAATCGGATAATTTTCACCCAACTCTGCTATGTACTTTTAATTCCCGTGGTCAATGTAAAACCGCTTCTACTCTATTTTAAACTTATTTATTGTAATAATATTTTTTAAATTATCGCTTAAAGTATTGTACAAGATAATCCATTTTGCAAAAACTGAATGAAATGAAACTACTTTACATAATAATTACAAATACATAGGGTAATTCCGGAAGAGTTCGGACACTTCCCCCACCTCGGAATGTGCACGACCGATTTTTTTGCAAGTCACAGTGAATTTATGTTTTGACATATAAACATAAAGGTAAATGCTAAAACTCCATTATCTTTTAGATTTAACAAATTATTAATTGCGATTTGCATGAAATTGCGAAAATTTACCTAAAAATTTTTTGTTTTTTTCGAAAATGGCTATCTATTAGCTAAAATATTGATTTCTTTCACTATTATACAATTTTATTTAAGTGTTGGATTATTGTAGGTTATGTTCTTTCCATGTACATTATTGTTGATCGCTGCAATGTCACACTATGAAATGTTCCTTCTCTCTCAGCAAATCGGGAGAGGTCAGACGTTTTTTTCTAGGAGAGTTTGGACACTTAAGTGTGCTAAAAAATGATGAAACATCCTTGAAAAAGGTTAAGAAAATCTTCAAACGGCGCTGTACTTTTGACCTCAGAAGCTAACCAAAATCAAGTACGCATTAAAAATGAAAAAAAGCAAGAAGCTGAGAAATTAATCAAGAAGAAAACAGCGTTGAAGTAAAAAACGACATGAAAGAAGAAAGGAAAAAATGAATCAGGCGTTGAAGAGTTAAATGAATGCAAAGAACCAAAAAAATTTTTTGAGGATCTGAACAGCAAAAACTTGCTTAGATGCAGCAAATCTAAACAATGGTTGCATGTTTCATGTACGATTTTGGACAATTGTATTGATTGTGGACGAAAATCGAAAGAAGCGAGTGAATGTTAATACTTTTTTTATTTCACTTTTGTATCTCCAATCTTATTTTCACAGACGTATATAACCGTTTTTTAATGTAAATTTGAAAAAATATTGTTCAAACTAATAAGAAAACTGTTTTTTGATATCATCTTATTTTAATACGAGCCCCGTCAACTATAGGTTCAGACACGTTAGAATTTTATTTTCTTTTTTAATTTCTTTATATTAAAAGAACAAATTACAAATAGTAGGTTGGGTTTTTGCAAATGGTATGTAACACAAGTATTTATTAAATACTTATTGTTATAAATTTTTACAAATATTTATTATAAATAATAATAATAAACTTGAAATAGAAAAATGACCATCCATTATAACTTCGGACACCACATTTAATATTGCGTAACATCACTCTTTGCTTTAATAACAGCCCTAATTTGAGCCGGCACGGAGTCTGTTAATTTTGTACATTGCTACAGACTTAGAGAATTCCATATGAATTAAATTTTCTGGCACAATTCGGGCAGTGTGCGCTGCGGTTCCGCAAGCAGTTTTCTCTTCATAAATAAACACACACCTTCAGTTTAAATCTGGGGTGCTAGAAGGCCATTCCATGGTATCTATCGTATCTATCTTGTTATTCTGCAACCACGTCTTAATGGATTTGGCGTTGGAAGTTGTAGTCCTCATTGTCCCACAAAAGCTCAGTAGATGGAAGCAACTTGCTTCCAAAATCTCTATATATTTTTGGGCATTTACTGTTCCGTTAATAAAGTATGAACGTCCTAAACCTTTACGAGACATGCATCCCCATATCATAATACTGGCAGGAAATTTTACAGTCCTTTTCATACAGCCTTTGCAATAAGTTTTATTGCTCTTGCGAATCATTCGTTTTTGCATATCACTAACACACATGTCGAATTTAGACTCGTCACTAAATATGACACTGCTCCCTTGTTCTACAGTCCAATCTTATCGTTTCTTAGCTTACTTCAGCCGATTCTTTTTCTGTTTGACAGTCAACAGAGGCTTTTCCTTTGCCTATTAAAAAATGAATATTTGTAGCTTTGTAAAATTATAACAAACACTCTGTCCTTACCTTATAAAATTTATATCCCTTCTTCAATAAATATTCTCGTGTTGTCTCAATGGAAACGGGTTTTTTAAAGTTGTCCGACCATAATTTACTTAAATTGCGTAAATTAGGGCGCCGGTTTTCTTTGGCAATTTTAGTCAAACCTCACATATTACGGTCTGAAATTTGTGGAATACGTCCTGAGCGTTTACCTATTTCAAATGATCCTGTTTCTTTATATTTTTTAATTATGTAGGCAACTGTAGAGATTGTAAGTAATAGTTTTTTGGCGATTTTTCGTTCACTTTCACCTAATCTGTGCGAATTTATAATAACGTTGCGAATTTTTGCAGATACAGCTTTACCTCGAGCCATAATTCTAAATTATGCTCTGAACAGACACATTACCACTTATTCTGTGTGTTAATTTAGTCTACTGTACTGGCAAATCACAAATAAATGAATGTGTCTGAGGATATAATTGACTAGAATTTTCGCATTATATTGTAATAACAATTTTTTATAATACATCTCTGGATAAATTTGCAATAGCAAGTATTTAATAAATACCTGTGTTACATACCATTTCAACAACTCAAACTACTATTTGTAATTTGTTCTTTTAATATAAGGAAATTAAAAAAGAAAATAAAATTCTAATGTGTCCGAACCTATAGTTGACGGGGCTCGTATAACATTCTGACAACAAGACTTTTTTTTTCAATGTGTCTGAACTCTCCCGGAAAAAACTTTACAACAAATTTTGAATATTTTTGATAAATGAAAATAGTGATTATTAAATGTTTGGAAATATAACAATTTAAAGGAATTATTCTAAAGGGTTTATATTAATAATTAGGATTTCAAAGAAATTGACTTTTTCATTTTTGCGGCTGCGACAGCAATTTCAAAAAAGGTGTCCGAACTCTCCCGGAATTACCCTAACCCAATTTTATCTTGTTAAAAGAATTTAAAACGTAATATTCACAAAATTGTCTAATTCTTAACCAATCTGAGCAATTTAACATAACTCTAAATATACCTATCACACTTTCAAATTAGTCTCATTCCTTTGTTCTGTAAAATTCTACACTATTCAGAGTTCATTAAAAATAAAAACAAAAATGATCTACAAAAATTAAAATATGGCAATACTATTGTGTTATAAACAATTCTCATAGAATATTCAGACAAGAAATTTTGTAATCTAGTCATCACACCCAACTTTTTGATATTTTCTTGCAAACAGTCTGTGTGATCACTAAATTTTAATTATCCACTACAGTCACTAATTATTAGATTCTCACATTCTCAAATCTTTTTTATTTCATTCATATCTTCCAAATTGCAACCAATTTTTTGAAAAAAAAATTAGTTTACTTAAAATAACCGGTTTTTTCAAAATAGTCGAGTTTTAGTGCCGCTTTACACGATAACAAATTTTTTATAAAATTTGTGAACAAATTGGATACTTAATTTTTTATGATAAAAATTCTTATTTATAAAACATCATGTATGAGACGTTATAACAAATTTGAAAACAAATTTATAAGAAAATATGCGCAAATAGAACTGTGCATAATATTTGACCTTGCTGTTGATTGACAAATAAATATTTGATATTCGTCAACTAACAACGTCACTTGTTCTTTTGACCAGCTTATTTTTTATTATTATTACAAATAATTATAAAAAACTTGCACCTGAGAAACAACCATGGATAACCACGCTTTCGATCAAATACTCTTGAACCTAACCTCAAACTTAGTAGTTGATTTGCGCCGATGTAGTGTGCCAATTTGATAACAAATTCATCAGTATTTAGAACCTGTTTTAAAAAATTTGTTATCATGTAAAGTGGCACTTAGGAACAAAATCCGTTTTTCTGAAAAAAAAATTGTTTTTATGAAAAAATCAGTTTTTATGAAATTTAAAACAAAAGCCTTTTTGGACAAAAGGTTGTCTAAAACCAAAGACGTTATAAATGGTGGCTAAGACCACAAAATACATACCTTCACAATGTGTTCAAAATCACATTTAAATTTACCATCACAGCAATCAATTTCTAAGAATTTCTTGATTTCTAACATAAATTGTTATAAAATAATGAAAATAACATTGCTTATGTTAATCTAACCCTATTTGTTTGATCACAAATGGCTGCAAATGGGTGTTAATTGGATGATCTGCCTTTCACATCACATTATTACTATTTACAGACCGTGCTAAAAAACCTCCGGTTCTAAAATGTGTTTTCTTTAAAAACTGTATTTATTTAAGAAAAACAGATAGTTAACATTTTTTATTAAAAAGACTTTTTTAGAAACCTAATCCTTACAAAACTTTTTTTTGATGGAAATCGATTTTCCATGTAAACTGGTTTTAACCTAAAAGACAAGTTTCTTAAAAAAAGCCGGTTTTTTCATAAAACTCGGTTATTTTGAAAAAACCAGCGTTTTTGTAGTTTTTTTTCTATCCCGAAAAAAAATTGTGACTGGTTTCAAAGAATTCTAGAAATGTTCTTTGTGAACTACTTGGAGATCTATTACACACAGTTCATTATTAAGGAATAATCTTTGATTTTTATTTTTATGACTAGAAGGCAACACTTTTTATCACAAACAAAAGTCTCCACAATATTAAATATTTAGTCCTTTATTAATGTAATAATACACTCTCCTACTATGCTTATTTGACGAATCTAGTCTTATTATAACCATTTATGTTAAAGGTGCTCTTAAGTGATTGCTAGGAATTTTGCGTGACAGTATAGTGATATACAGCATGTTTCACACCCAATTAGCCAAACTTCACGGGTGGATAGAGATAAAAAACAAACCTATTTCTATATTTCAATTGTGGAGAAAATCAAAGGAAAAGTTGATACAATGTTTAAGGTAGTACAGATCCAGTCAATCCTATTAATGAATTTCTAAGAAATCAACGGTGATAACTATAACAAAAACAGCAAACATAGCCCTACTGTAAAATTAAGTAAAATAAACAAAGCTGATTAGTAGTAGTTGTTTTTTTACTTATATTGTTACTGTTACTGTTTATTGTCATAAGTGGCATTAAGAGGTTGGCTTTTGATGGTATTAACAGTTTAGTCTAAATAGTGTTGGATTGTGTATTGTGACAGTAATTATTATTTATTAATTTTATTATTACGGGGAGATAGTTTGTTGGTTCTCATTTTAAAAATGTTAATTTTAGTAACAAAGTAGTAAAACAACCACGTAAACATAGAAACAGCTATCAAGAGTATACGGAAGGGAATAATACTAAGTACATACAGGTACATACAAAGAATAATGAGACAAATTTGAACTACTGTAACTTATTGTTGTGGTCAGGCTTCGAGGGCATGATGTATCATTTCCAGGGGAATCTTTCAACTTCTTCTTTTAAAGCTCTTTTCACTTAAACAATAGTATTTACTTTTTTATTTCATAACTGAGATTTCAGATGGCCCCACAAAAAATAATCACATGGGACAAGGTCAGGGGAAATTTGGAATCCATATGTCTGGTTGAATGAATTGTATACCTTTATCATTCAAAAATTGTAAGGTTTTGCGAGATGTATATGCCGAAGCCGAGTCTTGAATTTCTAAGATTTGTTAGGAAAATATTCTTTTATATTCTTGATTAGCGGTTTTAAACATTTATTAATAATAATCAGCATTGATCTTTGCCCCCGGTCCATTATAACAAATTCCTATGAAAACTATACTATACCTTTTGGATGAGACACTTATTCATAAACAGTGGCGTCTTTAGCTGATTGTACATGGCACTGACCATCTACATTACAAAAATAAAACCATGCCTCATCAACTGTGACGTAATCTTGCCATTTACGATTTTGTACAGCTGCCTTGATCGTTCATACCTTTTTGTAATAGTGGTTGGGGAAATTAAATGATGGCGTGGTTTTTTTTATTAATTTAGCATTAATTTTATGCTTTAATGTATATTGTATAACTAGTACACTCGTATTTAAATGATTAGCAAGACTTCTTAGTGTTGGAGGGTCTTTCTTTTTTATCATTTTCTTCAAAATTCCAATTTGGATGTTGGAGAGTGATAACTTTCTACCGCTTCTATTCTTCTTATTAGCATTATTCAACATTGGTACTTGATTCTTTTTATAATGCGCAAGTGTAGCTCTAGAAATCACAATACCTCGATCTTTTAAAATTTTTTGGGCACACCACAAACTAACTGAACTTTGTAAAACACTTAAAATTTTACACTGCTCTTTTTTTAAGAACGTCATGTTGACAACATAAATTTTCTGCTTCACAGTACTCTAAACAATGTAACACAAATGAAGTCCCTATAATATAAATCAATTTGCTGCAGTGATTGCTAGATTCTCGACAGTGTCAGTTTAAAGTTGTCTCATTATTTTTTGCATGTACCTGTACTTTGCAGACAGTGGTGGGTAGGTACACGACCGGCGGGCTTCGGGGGCTAGTAACTACAGGTAGCGCAGCACTCACTACACACTTTTTCCATGCATCGGAACATATTTAATAAAAAATTCAAAACTTACCAAAATAAATTAACTTAAGTTTAGGCAAGCATACAAAATTTACCATAATAAATAAAGTAACAGAAATTTAGAAAAACATAAAATCCTACTTTTGGCAATTGAAGAATAGAATTGAATAAGGGGGTAAGTGCCAAAAAGTAAAATGTTTAGTAGTAGCAATAAACTGTTTTATTTTGTTAAATGTGTTAACCTGTATGATTGCGTATGTAAATATGAATCTTACAAACATAAGAAACTTATAATGGAAAATCAAATATTCAAATCTTTAACGTTTTTATAAAAAAAAGAAAAACTGCTAAATGGGGTAAGTGCCATTTGTATTTTCTGCGGTGCTTAGTGCCACTTACTAATTTGTCATTTCTTGGTAAAATTGTTAGTGCTCTGGCAATTTCAAAATTTTTTTTTCTTAGGTTAGGTTTGTGTTCTTGCAAACACAACTGGATAGTTGTAAAATCGGTTTTATTAACATTTTTCTTTAAAACATTGCTCTTATTCCATGCCTCTATTTCAGTAATATTTTTTTTTTGTGTATAGGTAGCCAGGTTGCATGTTGCACACTATACGAGGTAATTGTACGCACAAATGAATTTTTGGTACTTGGCCCGTTTTAGGAGACATAAAGCATGGCACTTAGAACTGTTTTATGTAAAAATATCAATTTTCGATTTTTTGGCACTTACCCCCTTATTCTACTCTTCAATTGTTTGAAAGTTTTGATTATGAAAAAGCACAGCTACAAATAAATATCTCTAAAACAAAGGTTTGATTTTTACAGTTATCCAGTGATGTCAAAAATATAGAGCAGACTAGTTAATTATTATTTAATGTAAACCTAGACCACTTATTATTAAAAACCGTAATCAGTGATGTGATCAAACGTGCTTCTCAGGGAAATCTTTAACTGGCTTTGCTGAAGGTCTTTTGCAAGTACACAACTTTAAAATATATCAAATTGTTATGTACTTTCCTAAAAACATTGGTTAAAATTTTTCGAAATTTCCATTTCATCTAATCAAAAAATGTTATTAAAATTTTTTTTTGTCCCTTTTCGCCTGAGTTTAGCTAATTGAATGTGAGACACCCTATGTGTGTGGCATGCACCATAAAAAGCACATTTCACATTTTAATTGTTTTGAAGTTATACAAAATACAAAATTGACACGAAACATACTTTTTGGAACGGACTCATGGTATTCTGATTGACTGATTGATTTATTGATTTATTTATTCATTCTTTTCACAATAGCATTGAATACACAAGTTAATAATACAATATAGTAATAACTAAAGATCGGATTATAATACAAAGTGCACCTCTGTATTTTGCGATATATTCCTTCTAAATGTTGCAATCACCAATTTTACTTCTTGTTGTGTCTCAAAAGTTCTTGAAAACAATAAAACGAGTAATTCCAACGTTTTGAAGAGATGTATTAAAACATAAGGAGGCGCAGTTTGCATATAATCCAATCTTTAGTAATAACTATGTAAATACAGTGGAACCTCCATAACTTGAAATCTAAGGAACGCGATTATTAGTTCGAGATATAGAAAATACGAGTTACAGAAAATTACATGCAATTAGTATACAAAGTAAAGAGGGACGCAATAAATTTTGAGTTGAAGAGAAATTCAAGTTACAGAAGTTCGACTTATAGAAGTTTTACTTTTAATAAGCAATTTTTGGATGCTATCTGGAATGCCTTCCCTCCCTCAGAAAGTTGGGAAACTTTCCAGAAATACTCGTATCTCCTATACATACAACATATCCAAAAATTAGCTTGTTCCGGGTCAAAGTTGTTTTCAGGGTAGATTGATGGGGGGGGGGGGGTATTTTATTTTAAAACTTACTTTATTCTGGTTTTACTGGTGTTTCTATGGTGATGCAACAAAAAATCGTGAAGAATCATCATGGAAACACCAGTAAAACCAGAATAAAATTAGTTTTTAACTAAGTGACTGTGAAGGTGATCCTAGAGGACTTTTTGTCTCCATTTGACCTTATACTATGAGGCCAAAAATCTAGAGTGACTCATTTCTAGCATACACTGTTAAAAAGAAACGGTATACAGAATTACATAGTTTAAAATCCAATCAAGAATACGTGCCGCTCACTTTCTAAAGACCAGCCACAGCCTGCGGCACTATCTACAATTTTTGCCTCTTAGTATAATCATCTCTGAAACTTTGAAGCAGGTTTATGAAATGGTCTGTATAACTAACTGGTCACTGTTTGTGTTCAGGAGCAGTCAGCAAGTGGTAGCACTAGCAATAAAAACTTCCTGAATAATCGGCAGCAAATGTCAATTTCCGTAAACACAAAGGAAGCACTTTTAAAAGCGCTTTCTTCACTGACAGCAGAACATAATCATGACTACTGCTTCTGAACACAAGAAATCTTAGTTGAAATTGTCACTTTTTCATACCACATTATTATTTAGTATTGTTGAATACATTGCAGATATCAAAATAATTATTTTTAACATTAGATTATGACCGCATTACAGTTATCATACACTAATGTTATGATCAAAACTTGGCAGAGACATATTAAAGAAATCTAAAAGACTTATTCAGTTGCCATTGCAGTGGATCTGTGTAATAGGGAAAAGTCTACTGTAGTTAGATCCTTGAAAATCAATAGAAAACAATGGGCTGTTTCTAGCTGATGTAGAAGGAACATCAAAGGGAAAATATTTTAATAGTTCGGGACTTCTAAGATAATTTAAAGACTTATAAATAAAGGAATATGTACATGAAAACACCTACTTTGCAAATCTTTTAATTAAGCAACATTTTGAGTTGCAGAAAAGTTGGTTCAAGTTTATAAAACAAAAGATATTAATATTCTGTATACAGTGTGTCCACATTTCGATGCTCAGTATTGGGATCTCGGAAATTGTAAGAGATATGAAATCGGTTAAATTAGAAGAAATCAATTTACTTATGCTTTTGTTTTTTCAAAAAAGTTCACGGCTTGCTAGATATTTGCTAAAAACGAAATTATCTTTTTTTTTTTAAAGTGAAATATCTCTTTTCATCATAGTGTGCCATGACATCTAACACACAAAGTCGTGGATTTTTATCAACTAAATTCATTGTTATGCAAAAATTGCTAAAACAAATTAAATACGCTTTTAAAGTGTTTTAGCTGCTTATTTGATGCTATCTGTTAATGCACAGTAAAGTATTTTAAAAGCGTCTTTTTTCTTGTTTTAGCAATTGTTCCATAACAAATGTAATTTATTCGACAAAAATCAATTATTTTCATATGTTTAAAGCCATGGCACACTACGTGGGAAATGCTTTTCACTTCATAACTCGGTAAAACAAAAGAATAGCTATGTCAAACCATGTATCACTGAAAAGCATTTAAGGCGTGCTGTTCAGTAATATGGAAATCAAGGAGGCGTTTCATTAGAAAAAATTTGGATTTACGTTTCACCGCCGAAGTAAAACAAAAGACAATTGCAAAAATAATTTTTTTGTGTTTCGGAGTCAATTCTCTAAAACAGCCTCTTTGCTGTTCTTTTCTATCTTTGCTCATTCCTGAGATATGTCACTTTAAAAAAAATAAGATAATTTCGTTTTTAGCAAATATCTAGTAAAAGCTGTGAACTTTTTTGAAAAAACAAAAGCATAAGTAAATTGATCTCTAAAATAGCTAAATTTCTTCTAATTTAACCGACTTCGTATCTCTTAGAATTTCTGAGATCCCAATAGTGAGCATCGAAATGTGGACGTACTGTATTTGATGCACTGTCTTCTTGATTAAGTCAGTTGTCAGTTGCCCACTGCCTGGGCATTTGTGTATTTTTTATGTTAATCTCCAAAGATGCTACTTATTTGGCAAGTAATGCATCAAATTCGAATTACGGTTCGCTAATCATCAAAAGTTTGACAATTGTTGTCTGAAAGTTTTTGATTTTGTGTTCTTTAACACAACCTCATTCAAGGAATTGTTTGAAAAAAATTTTTTTTTTGATAGTACTGCAACTTTTCATGCATTTTTGTTTTGTTTCCTTTTGTATATTTTTGTGTTATTCTAGTTTGATGTTTTAAGCTATTGTTGCTAGAACTATTGAAGAGAGATTAGACTAAGTAATAAATATGTTTAATGCCAAATTTAACATTGTTCAAATTCCCTCTTAGACAGGTGGCGTTAATATTATAGTGAACAATTTCAAATCGCACGTGTTTCTTTAATGCATTTCTGATTTCATTTGTTTGGTAACCATACGAACGTTTGACATTAAGGTATTTTAATAGTCTTATTTAAACTTTTGTGCAAAAATGCCGCAAGTGAGATTTAATAAAGAACAACTTAGCGAAATAAAAACATATTTGAAGCTGAATTGGCCATACAGTGTGATTATCATATATCTAAAGAAAATGGATATTAACGTTTCAAAAGCGTATTTATCTAAGCTAAAAAATCAGCCAGAAATAAAATCCCTAAAGTCTGTAATGTCGAAGAAATGGGGCCGTCCATCCAAACTAACACATGTATCTAAAGCGTTTAAAGAAATTTATCTCCAATAGAAACCTGCCAACTCAGAAAGAAACGTCTAGAGTGTTACATGTAAGTACATCAACAGTTAGATACAATATAAAAAAATTACGATTAAAATGGTCAAAAAAACCCAAGTGCCACCATCTTAGTAATAGTGTTGTACAGAAGCAGTATTAATGTTTGTAGGGTTTGTATTGGAAATTAAAACAGGACAGTTGGAAGCAAGTCATAATTTTTGATGATTAATAAATTCTTGTGGAAAACGGAGAATACAATACATAAGCCTTGAAGAAATCTGAGCAGTATGCGAGCCATACTCAACTCCTTCGCATCCAAAGGATGTGATGGTATGGTTAGCAATTTCTGCGAATGGGCCCACAAAACCAATTTTTGTCAAACCGGGTGCTAAAATTAACGCCCAGTATTACATCCAGTCTGTTTTAAAATCTTTCATGAAAGAAGCTCGAAGGCTGTATCCTGATAGAGATTACCTGTTTCATCAGGATTTAGCACCAGCCCACACCGCAAAGGTAACGCTTAATTTTTTAGAAGAAAAGAAAATTAAGTACATAAGGCCAACTGAATGGATGCCTAATTCCCCCGATGCAGCCCCATGCCATTATTTCTTATGGGGGTATTTTAAAATCGCAACTGAACAAAAGAAAAGTAAGCACCATTAATGGCCTTAAAAAAGCCATTATTCAAGAGGTTCGTAATATTCCTCAAGATATAATTCATAAATCACTTAAGTCTTGACCAAAAAGATGTAGAAAAATATATTAGTATAAAGGACAACCTATTGAAAAATATTTGTAATTAATAATTAATTTAATAAAGATATTCCATTTCAAATTTGTTCACTATAATATTAACGCTACCTGTAAGCCTACAAGATTTAGGAATTACAAGATATCCAAGCAGAAGATTAACTTTCTTATTAAATCAGATAGTCATAAGAATTCTCAACTTTAGGCTGCAATTGTAAAGAATCCACTTTTGGGATCATTACAATATCTGATTCTTTTGTGTACAACTTACAAAAGGACACTTCACAAACATTAGAGGTTCTGACGGATCAAATTGTTACATCTTCAAATTGCAGATGCTAAAAAACTACACACATTTTGAATAATGATTGGCAAACGTGTAATGTGACTCGAGCTGCTTCAAGCTATAAGATGTACAGAACATTATTGTATTTGTCAACTTTTAATCTTTTAATGTCGTAAATTTGTTTTTGTCAGAATTGGGATTTTTACAGCATTTGTTGAAGCACATTTCAATCTTCTTTTTTATTAATAAATAATTAAAGCCTTTAAATTTTGATGTACAAGTCAGGAGTATTACCTTTGCAAAATGTTTTTAAAATTGTGATTTTTGAAATTACGAAGTTTGCAAATTAGGCCAATTTCATACAGTTTGCTGAAATAACCCCAAAATTATTGTAAGAATCTGCAAGATTTCTTGCCTGTTTTCACTTCTATACGGTTATTTACGTTAGAGTTGTCAAGTTAGTTTCGAATAATCTTAAAACTAAACCTTAAATGACACCTTTTTAAAAATTCTCAGGCCACGTGAAAAGTGATAACTGACCTAATCCTGAAAGCCATGATTTGATGTTATGAACTGTTGTGTAATTACTAGCAAGCTCAAATATTACAATTTCTTTCTTTTGCATGAATTGATTAATTTTATTTAAATTCTTTGCTTCATCATCTGTATATTCTATCTTTCAAAGCAGCTAATATAGTGCTTAAATAAAAAATTAATAATAATAAAATAATTTTTCCTTTCTTCCTTGTTTAATTGTTTACAACAGAAACTAAAAATCTCTTTTTTTAATTTTTAGAAGTACAGGTAAAGAGAACTCTTTGGATAGCACAACTGTTGGTAGTACAACCTCATCTGTAAATACGAGCACTTCAAATTCTCCCACTCCTGCCACAAGTCCCTTGCCCGGAAGTCAACCAGTTAGAAGGTTTGTATTCATTTCTTCATTGTTTTCATTTTGTACCATTTGTCCATGTATTCATTGAAACCTTCATTGCTGGTGCCCCAGCGGTTTAAAATTGGCTCTAGGTGCCACTACTCTACTACCCACAACTACTGTTGCATCGAATACCACACCAACTTCTCCGGGCGGGAACAGACTAGCCGTGATTAAAAATTTCTTTAAGTATGATACCCAACTATATAGAGTGGTTATTTTCTTTATTAAGCTGATGCTGGAACTAATTTTTATTTTATTTTATTTTTGTTGTTTTTTTTTTACTCGTTTATGTTAAACTATTTAGATTTTTCATAAAACTTACCTCTGGTTGATGGATTAACACAGATTTAAAAATTTCTTCTGCCCTCTTGCAAATTTTTAAATTTTTTCAAATTCTTTTTTCGTAATTATTTAATGTTTAATTGTTTGTTACTAATATTCATTTCATTGTTATCAGAAAAATGCCATTTTGCATATATTCTATTTGTACGAATACTTAATTTTATTTTCCCAGGTCATTTGTACCTCCTGTGAGAGACGAAGAAAGTGAAACACAAAGAAAGGCACACGCCAAGAGAGTGCGTGAAACTAGGAGATCTACTCAAGGTGTAACTCTTGAAGAGATTAAATCTGCCGAACAACTTGTCAAAAAGAAAAATCAAACAGGAGTTAATAATAATAATAATAACAATAATGAACAGGTAAGGATAAAGTAACAAAAGAAATTTAAATATTAATAAATAACTTGTGATAACAACTTTATGCTTTCTTTAAAAAATTTCAATATGCAAAATAACAAAATGTAACTGTGTGAAGTATAACAGCAGTTGCTTCGACTTGGCTATCTATATCACTTTTATCAACAAAATTAAGTGATAAGAAGTTACTAATATTTTTTTTAATTCTTTTTTTTTAATTCATGCAGTTATATGATAGATTTTGTATATTTTGAAATTTTGTCACATACGCCACTGACCAGATCATATGTATATACTAACAGTCGGGTACTAAGGGGGATTCCTCTAACGGTGTGAGTGTTACTGCCACCATAACAACAGCAGCACCTACTATGCCTACTCGTGATAATGAAGAGCCTGCACCTGTGCATGAACGCAGGCCTTCGTGGAGACTTAGAGTCGATAATGGCAGCAAGGTATGTATTTATCAAAAAACTTGCTTGAAGAAGATTTTTTGGTGGTACATGGTTACTTGAATTAACAATAATTATTATTTTTGAACCTTCAACTATAGTTGGTATTATTAAAAGTGAATTTACTTTATAATTCGACTTTTTTTTTTTGTATTGGCACAATTTCAAACACATCCTTACACTTTGCTTTGTCCAAGAATTTGATTTTCTTTTATTTTTGCAGGTTGCACCTGTATTGTTATTGATGTTTTGCTTATATTGTTTGTACAATCCCTTCTTTCATATTGCATACTTGTTAACCCTCCTGTTTTGTTGCTATAACAATGTTTTATATTCTACGTAGTATTACAGAGCTTATTTTAATTTATTAGGGCTGCAATGTATATAAATTATCATTCTATTTCTGTTATGTTTATTTTTAATTATTGTTTTATGTGTGTATTATTTAGTATTACTAAAGTAGAAATCTATCAGTATTTTATGCTTTAATATTTTCTTATTTTGTATTTATTAATAATTAATAAAGCATTTATTAATGATTAATAAATAACTATATAAACAATCTTTTTATTTAACACTACACAATATCTTATTATTTTGCACATTTTTCTTATTTCTAAAAACTTCAACAACAGCACCAACAACATTCCACCCATCACAAGACGTAGTAAGTTTATATTAAACTGGAATTGATGATACATGACACACTATTAAAAACAATTGAAATGAATTAACTGCATGAACTTTGTGAGGTAGACATTTAGAGATTATATTTTTGTGCAGTTCAAATTAGAAGATGCAACTAAGGATACAGAAACACCATCAACTCCGTCCTTTTTACGGCGGCCAACCCCCGTCACAAATCCACCACCACGACCTGCCTCGAATCCTGTGGAAACAGCCGAAGCGACTATTACACTACCATTGCGACGACCTAAATCTCAGGATAATAAAGGTAATCGAGTTTGTGGAGATAAAACCAAAGATCTTTATACTTATGCAATTTGTTTCTATTCTTAAGTAGTAGGTATTTGTTCTACATTCTGTCCTTTCAAGAAATCATTTTATTATTTCTAATTAACTTGAATTGTAGGTAGAGGAAAATAACGATGCAAGAAATAACAGATAATCTATTACAAAAGTGCCCCTCTGCCCGGTGAGGCTAATATTTCAGTTAACGTTCACAAAAAATTATTACATGTAGCATCCAAACAGCATTCTCTAATATGAGTATAAACTATTAGAAGTTTTAATAACACCAGATTATTGCTAAACAACTCTAAACCCCATTATTCATGTTAAATTTTCAAAAAGAGGTTGCAATATATCTTGTATATTTAGTCTAGTCCATCATCCTTAAAAATAAAGATATATACAGTGTGTCCACATTTCGATGCTCACTATTGGGATCTCGGAAATTGTAAGAGATGCGAAGTCGGTTACATTAGAAAAGTTTTAGCTATTTTGGAGATGAGTTTACTTATGCTTTTGTTTTTTCAAAAAAGTTCACAGCTTACTAGATGTTTGCTAAAAACGAAATTATCTTATTTTTTTTTTAAAAGTGACATATCTCAGGAACGAGTGTACTGACCGGGCTCTTCCTCCAGAGTTGTGCAAGACTTAACCCTAGATCTCCACTTGCTTGTTTTTAATTAGAATTAAAAAAATTCAAACATTCGCACACTTAAATAAAGAATTAACTTTGTTATATATTTAAACAAAAAAATAGTAAACGATGTTATAAATACTACTACCACCTAAAGAATCTAAGAAAAAATGGGGGTTGCCATAAAGGTGGGGGGTAAAGAAAAAAAATGAAAATCATTCGAATAGATGCTTCATTGAAAAATAAAGTTGACGTATTTGAAGATTTTGACACAAGATCTAGACAAAGTGATAGTTGCAACATTCCAAAATTAAGCTCATCTTCTTTTCTTGAGAGGGTAAATACTCTGGAAAAAATTTTTCTTTAATTTCTTAAAGAAATGAAATCTTTCATCTGCGTCCACTATGTAACAAGATGTAGTAGTAGTAGTAGTAGTAGTAGAAACTTTATTCATCATAATGATGTTTCATACAAAAAAAGTGCAAGTTTTTGAAACATCAATGTTAAAGTCTCCTATTATGTAATTTACATTATGTGGAACTAGATTCTCCTCGCACCATGTTTGTAGAAAATTTAAGAACTGAGCGTGATTTGAGTTCGGCGAATGGTATAACACTGTGTAAATTCCTTTTAAGGCACCTAGTATTTTTACACTTAAGATCCAGGCATTTTTTTCTAGTATTGCTGAAGACATAAACGTAAATTTTATATCCTTCCTTATTAATACAAGTACACCTCCAGTTGCCTGCTGTGAGAATCACAGCAAACACTGATGTATCTCTGAATGTCCACCTCAAATGGTTTGATATCAGTTGTTATGCATGTCTCACTAAGAATTATTATTGATGGTGTGTATGTTTCGGCTAAAAGATGTGTGAACACTGTCTGGGAATTCAGTAGCAAAGAAAAGCGTTTGTGATGCAAGCTCACCGAGTTGCAATATAGATGAAGTACATCAAGTATACAGGGTGTTTCCGGTTTGTGTAGTCAAACATTGAAGGTGATAGAACATTGAAAAATAAGTGTACTTTGCTGAATAAACGAGCATTAAAGTTTTTCTAGAAATTCTTTGTTTCTTTGCTATTTCAAATACAACGTATGATATTGAGCTGAAATTTCTTGAATGGTTTTTGTTCTACAGTTTTTGTAGTTGATGCCCTTCACCATGAGCAGAGATGCAGGGATGAGCATTCATACTTCTGCAAAAAAAGATGTTATGCCACTGATTCTAATGTTTTTGTATTTTACACTCAATTTGCCAAACAAAGTTACTGGTAATTTAAATTTTTTTAAACTCCTGCAACTTATTGTTAATGTAGAGATCTTGTACGTTTCAAATAACTGGTGAAGTAGCTGAAATATTACACAGTAGTTTTGTGTAGGGCTTATGAGGTGTCTGCCATCTTACAGGTTGTTATAATTTACAACCTTATCAGTGGTGCAGATTTGGAGAGGGGGTGCGTTCTTTAACACCCTGTGTCTCAGAAACTTAGCGTTTATAAGTCTATGCAACAAAGAGCACTTATTTTTCGATATTGCATTACCTCTTGACGTTTGACTACATAAACCGGAAACACCCTGTATAAATAACGGAAATTTAGATGAAATAAAAGGAACAGATGCAGAACTTGATAAACAAAGAACAAAATGCTATGTTTTGTAATGTACTGCCTAGTTTTATTTAATGGTATTTTCAGGAGTACTGTAAACTGCATATACTCGATTCCAAATCTATCCAAACTATCAAGATTGACATATCGTGGCAACATAGAAAAAGTTCTAAATTGTTAATTTTGGTACCTTTGATTGTAAAATTGCAGTGAATACAAAATAATCTTTCTTAGGAAACATCTAAATATGAATTCGTTAATGAAATACATAGACATAGTTATTATAGAGCATATTTGTAAAATATTAGTGACCTTATACAGGATTTATTGATTTTGATGTTTACTGTTCAGATAGATTTGAAATCTATTCTTGGATGTCAATAAGAGGAATGCAGCAGCAACGTTCCATCTTTTCTATTAAACACGTAAAATCACCATAAAAAGTTTAAGTGAGGTTAAAAGTAGCATATGTGTAACACAACCAAAATATAAACAGAAAATGCATTGTGACAACTAAAACCTTACAAATAGTGTGTGCACTGGTTAAGCAGTGTTACCAATCTAATAATTTGGTTGCATAATTAATCTCGTGATTTTATACTTCTGAACAACGCAATTTTATCTTTTCATAGTTTAATCTTAACCAGAGTTTAGTAAATTGTCATTTTATAAAAACAATGCAAAAAGAATAACTTCTTATTAAAATTAAATAACTGAGAAAGTAAAATAAAAACAATATTCAAATTTCCACTTGTTACATTACATTATATTCATAAAACTGGCTTTTGTTTTCAGTGTACATGCTAGAATTAAAGATGTGCTGCTTTGGAAACAGACAAATTGATATACAGTGTGTCCAAGATAAGCATGCACAGCATTGGGATCTTGGAAACGGTAAGAGATACAGGATCGGTTAAATGGGATGAAAATTGGCTATCTATAGGACCTTTTTCTTGGCGTTTGCAAAATCTAGATATCTTGAATAGTTTCAGAGATATTTAGAAAAAAGTAGATTTCTCGATTTTCATTATTATTTTTTCTTTTATTTATTTGAAGAGATATCGAAAAACTAAAATCACTTTTCCGTTGCCACTTTTTGTTTTCTAATAAAATATGCTAATAAAATTTCTGTACTTTTTTTTAAATATCTCCGAAATTATCCAAGATATCTAGATTTTGCAAACGCCAACATAGAATAGCCAACTTTCATCTCAGTTAACCAATGCTGTACTTCTTACCGTTTCCAAGATCCCCATGCTGTGCATCCTTATCTTGGACACACTGTATATTAAAAACAAAGTGGGTGCACAGCAAGTGCTTTGCTTATGTCACAAGTTGTAGGAATGAGTCTTGCTTCTATTTCCACTGCAGGTGACTCCAGTAGCACTCTCCATCTAATGCATTGTTTTATGCGCGCAGTGTACTTGGACTGTCCTGTAGAACTAAAGAATATTTCAAAACTTAAATTCTTGATTTGGGACACTATGATAATTGTTAGACGTTGTTTCTTTGTTTAGTTGTTGACGTTTATTAATTTTATTAAAGTTGTATATTTTATGTGTTATGCAGGGTGTATTTGAGATGATAAATATTTACAGTATGTTATTGTGCATCTTAAGACAAACGGAAAATTCCTACATCAATTTGCTGTTAACTACATATTTTTTGAGATATGGACTGTTAAACTTTTTTTAATTTGGCAACACTGCATGATAAGGAAAGGTTAAGAAAATTGATTAGGCGAGAGCATTTGATAGTATGATTTAAAAGTTGTAATATCTTCATTAAGTCGTATCTTAGATGCCATTTAAAAAAATAATGTATGCTTCCGAACAGGTCAAAATAAGTTTGATCTTTTTATTGGGGCGGTTTTATATTTTATATTTTACAATATTTCTAAAATACCTAGTTGTTTTTTATATAATTCATTTTTGTGTTAAATAAAAAGAACTAAGTAAAGCACTTATTGAAATTTTCATTGTTGTACGTACAAGTTATAAATTAAGATTTCTTTTCAATGAATTTAACGTAATAGTAGATGTTCAATATTACCACCACCAATTTCTTGACATTTTCTAGCTCTTTGTATAGTGCTTCACTCTAAAAAGCTTGTAACATGTCATCTCTTACGAGTCATAATTCTTATGCTCTGGTTGAATTTTTTAATTAGTTTGTCTTCCGAACCTGTTTCTTCTTTATAAACAATGTTTTTTTTATTAATAAAGGACTTGAGAACAAATTGGAAAAACAATGAAAGAAAAGACTCGAAAAAGAACTGAAAACACAACTTGTAAAGGTGAGATAAATTGACAGTTGTCACTTGTCAAAAAGTACAGTACATAAGGTTACTACTTTTATTTTTAAATATTCAAGGTTTTCTTTGTTTCTTGGATACAGTAGCAGCATTGAAATACCTTTAAAAATCATTACTATCAATAGTACAAGAGCCACTTACAGAAAAAGAAGACCTGAATCCTAACTTTATGGCATTGTTACACATTGACACAGAAAGGTATCTAGGTACTCTGGTGAAAATTTCAACGAGCTAGGTGTGGACATGCGCTCGTAGTGGAAATTATGAAGAAGTCTAGTTTTTCCATGAATCCTAACTGTCTGGCGTTTATAAACTTTTATAAAGTGGCGAAATACAAGTACTTTGGTGAAAACGCCAGAACGCTAGACATGGGCGGTTCCATGTAAAACACGAAAAACCATAAACGGAAAATGTCACTTATCGTACCCAATCCTAACCACTTGAAATTTGCGTCATTTTATCACTCTTTCTATCCTAATTCTTAAATTCAAAACACCAGACAGATCATTGAGGTCTTTGTTTCTTTAATTAACATTTTATTTGAAAAAGCTCACTTTTTTCGCAGTTTTTTTGCAGATTTTTAATAAATCATAAAAATATGCTTAAAATGCATATTAATTAATTTCAGAACGCCAGAAAGGTACACCCCTCCCTATAGTCAAGGGTGCCCATTCAGGGCAATACGGATTTACGGCAACCTGGGGGATGAAATTTTGCAAATGAATGGGCACCCATGATCACATGTTATAATTCTGGTATGTAAATCTTAAGATTTCAAACAAGGTAACACCATAAACTCTGGTTGACAAACATTTGTTATTGAACTATCCTTCCAATTAATATTTTTGCCCTTCAATTGCTATATTTTGACAGTCTGTTAGTAACCAACAATAAACAGGGATGTTTTTTATGTAACTTTTAAAACTCTATGTTTGCAATTCATGTTTTTCTCCACGTGAGTGTTTATTAACAAAATAAATTGTGATGGGCCAAAGTAAACAGTTCTTATTTTAAAAAAATGTAGTTTGTTTTGCTGTCCGAATTAAATGTAATTTGTTTTTACTGTGAAATGCTGTAATTCCTCAATAAATCGAAAGATAAAGCAAGAATGTCTAAAAACGCCTTGAAATTAATTTGTAACCTTTTAATATGACATGATAGTCCTAAATTCGCTCCAGATGTTTTTCGTTTTCAAAAGCAAGGATTTGTTTATGTGTAATAAAAATGTCAAGCTATAATTAGTTACACATACTACTATTATAATTTTCTTGGTTTTTTCCAAAATGAATTATTTTAAAGCTTCTACTTCTCGACTTCATTTTTCAAGGTTATCTTATTATACAGTGTGTTATAATTTTTAAGTGTTATAGTATTAGGTCAGTTATAAAGTTAATTTAAAAGTCATTGACCTTTTAATGGAGATACATTTTTTTTATCATATTTGTACTGTAAAAATTTTATCCATTATTTCTCCTAGTTATATTGTAGAAGATTTATTGATGTAAATGGAGAAACAAAATTGGCCCTGAAACTAAACCTTGGGATACATCCCAAGCAACCTACTTACAAATTTTCAAAACAAAAGCATTTTTATGTATTTTTTTACAAGCATATTATTAGCAGTAATAGCAGCTTATAAATTGCTGAGAGAAATTCCAAAGTACCGACAGGATTCTTTGTGGCCATCTAGTTTAGTCTAGTCTAGAAAACAGTTTGGTGTGAACGAAAGACTATTGGGAATTCCATGTGATTCTGTGAGTCAGTAAACTAATTAATTAACAAGTGTGAATGAATATGACATAGTCGAATGTATAATGCAACTGGCTTATTGTCTGGTACCTAACAGGATTCTTCCCAGTGCTTATAGTATATGTTGAGGGATAGCCTGGTTGGAATAATGGAAAAAGTAAAGATGGTCAACTTTATTTTAATTGTAAGTTATGCACATTGGCAGGATTCCAAGGTTAGATCAATTATTATTAACTGATCAATTGTATTTTTATATTTTAACAGTCATTGTTTTTGTCTATAACAAGATCAAACTTTATTTTTAGGTTCGCAGCTTTTTACAAATAAAAAAATTAAATAAAATCCAATTTTATGACTTTTGGGCTATAACAGAATTGCAAACAAAAACAGGCAAATAAAAACAATCTAAATTTTAAATAAGGCAAACTGTGCATGTGTCACAGCTGAATTAATTGAAATTTACAGTTTGCATACTTCAACTTCGCCACCGAAGTCAAAGTTTAGCCAAGTCGACAGCAAATTTTTAATGTAAGCATCTAACGGTGGTGCCATGAAATTTAGAATTCGCGATTGAAGTGTGCCGTTAGCAAATTGGTTGTAAATGGATCTTCACTGTTGAAAAATGGCCACTTGATTTGCATGATCTAAAGCCTTTTGATTTTTCTACTTGGGAATATTTTTTAGCAAAGTAGGAGATTCAAGAAATATGAATATGGGCAGATTTAAAAAGGTTATTACAGAAGTCAGAGATGAAATTCAGTATAACATACCGCATGTTGTGTGTTTAAGAATTGACACAGGCTGTAGAAAATAAAAGGAAAGTTGATCCAAATTGTAATGTTTGATAGAACACAGTGCAAGATATTCTAGAATAAATTCTCATTTTGACAGGGTTGCCAGACCTCCTGTATTATACTTGTTGAGATGCCAAGATGTCCCATATTTCAACTTCAGAGTTCAAGGGATACCTTCTACTTGTTCATTTTGAAGCCCAAAGCATATTCCTCATGTCGTCTTCAGAGCCTAATGCTTTTGCAATACAGCTCAATCAACCTCAGAAAAGCCCCGAGTGGGCGTGTACGGGGGAGCTACATGTCGACCAAGTACACTCGCATCCAAAAAAATCTTCTGGAGGGAAATTTAAAAAAACTAAACACCGCCAATAACATGTAATAGATCTAAGACAACTTTTTGTCAGTTAATGTACTCGAGTAAAATTATGCTTCTGATTGGTCGACGTTGTTTGTTATTGAAATCAGTTCACATATTTTCCGGGGCTTTTCTGAGGTTGGTCGCACTGTAGAAGGCATTGATGAACTCCTCTTTGCTTTTTTTTTGTACTGTCCCATATTTGTTTGTAAGAAATCTGGCAATCCTAATTTTGATACATCAATTATCGCTGCTTATATTTAGGATATCAGGTGCAACAATTATTATTCTTTTACACCCATTAAATACTTTCCTAAAATAACTCGTGTTCATTATGCTCTAATATTGTTCCATTCCAAAATCTGAAATTCTATACACTAGTGACTAGGGTACAAAATAAAGATGAAGTTGAAATAATTATTGTGCATTCACTTGTTCGAGACATACATAACAAATGAAAATATAATAAATGAAATAGCTGCAAATGTTTACAAATGTAAAAACTGTTTAGCTGTGAGTAGGCTTATGGTTGATTTATCCTAATTTCAGTGTTATCGGTATTCAGAGTTACGAGGGTCACACTAAAAATTTTTAGAAACTAATAGAAAAATAAATAACAGAACAAAGAAAACAGGTTTACTGTTTTTCAAAATATTCCCCTTTATAATTTATACACTTTTGCATTCTATAAAACCAGTCGTTAAAACAGTTACTCTACTCTTCTTGCGTCACTTCAGAAATCAAGTTTTTGTACATTTCAACAGTTTAAGTTGTCAACGAAAAGGTGATTCCACGCATCTTATTCTTAATTCTGGGAAACAAGAAGAAATCACAAGATGCTAGGTCAAGACTATATGGGGGATGATTCATTCTTGTCACCTTCAAAACTTCCAAAAACATGACCGTTTGCTTAGCCGTATGTGATGAGACATCGTCATGATGTAGGACGATTTTTCTTTTTGGGCGTTTTTCTTCTACTTTTCTTATAACTTCAGACAAACTGTAGTGTACCAATCTGCATTAACCGTCCTTCGATTCTCTAGCACAATTGTAGCAATGTGCCCAGTTTTCGAGAAGAAACTTGCTATCATTTTCTTGCCAACAGTTCTTGTTCTTCTTACTTTCGTAGGCCCAGCATCTGTTTCAAACACCCATTGAGCACTCTGACCAGTTTCTTTCGGAATAGAAACTATATATCCAGGATTCGTCTCCTGTCACAATATTCCATACGGAATTTGAAGTTCCTTGGTTGTATTTTACAAGTGTTTCTCTACACCAATCGATACGTTGCTGCTTTTCAGCATCAGATAAATTATGTAAGATCCAACGGCTACATATTTTTTTGCCACCTAGATGTTGGCGTAGAATTGTTCGAATGTGACTCATACCAATGCCTAATGTTGCCTGAATATAACTATGTTACTCGTCTCTTCAATCAAGGCCCGAACAGCAGCAACATTTTCTTCGGTCACAGCAGTAGGCGGCCTACCTTCACGAAATTCATCATTCAGATAGGAACGGTTATGTTTAAATTCATTGTACCAATTACACATGGTGGCCTTAGATGGGGCTTCATCACCATATGCTTTTTTAAGTCTTCTCTCACTGCGCTGGAGAAAGCGAACTTTTAAAATCGTAATAAATCATAGCACGAAAATGTTCTCTAGTTAAATTCATTATAACTGCAACGCAACAATTTCAAAATAGGATAACAAACAAACTGTAAAAGCAAATTCACTTTGGAAAAAAGCAACTGCTTTGTAAAACGTCCAACAAAAACAAAAGAATGATATTGTTTAGGGTAGCTTGCAGGAACCTAGGCATTCTAGATATTTTCAGTGTGGGCCTTGTATGTGTAGACATGGGTACATCATTATTTGTCAAAATATCAAAAATTCTTATTAAGAAAAGTGGTAGGGAAATGTCTTCTGCATGTTTTAAAGCCAAAATTACCCAGAAGATGGTTCATTATACTACTCGACGGTAATTTAAAAAAAGGTTGATAATAAATGACAATTAACTAAATGTACCTTTACTTAAATCTGATAATACCAGCTGTAAAAAATTTAACTGTTGAAGATTAAAACCTCTATTTACCAGATTATACAAACATTAATTCTACTTAATTTAATATGACGTAGTATGTAATTGATGTACATTTTTGTTACCAGAACAAGACAAAGAAAATGATGCTAGAAATGCCCAAGCCACACTTGCTACACAAGCAGCAATACAAAGGAGGAGACGACCGAAGAGAAGATCTACTGGTGTTGTTGCTTTTGATAATCTAGATGTGAGTATTTCGTTCTCTAGTTTTAGTTTGTTTTAATGGCCTTTTCGATTACTTCAAAGGATTTGGACACAGAAAAGGATCAATCAGGTGGTGGTGGTGATTATGAAGACACATCAAAATTAAATCACGAAGAGGTAAGTTAGGTATCGGTGAAATTCTTTTACATATCCATAAATAGCAATCGTGTGTGAAGTTTTCAAAAGTCTTTCGTAAGTGTGAATAGGTATTTTGGCTTGTCACGTGAAAACTAACGTAATAGGGTAATTTAATGTTGGCATTTACAGATATGAGTCATAAATTGTTTGTTCTTTCTTTAGTGATTATTGTTTCTGTGGTAAATTTAGCAAAGAAAGAAAAATGTTATTGTAGGTGATGATATTTTTAATACAAGCGTGTTTCTAAAATATTACATTATTAGTAAAAAAATAATAGTGAACACAATGACAATGCAAAAATGCTGTCACAGTGTGTAAAATATTATTATTAGACCATCCCGTTCATTTAACCCACGTGCTGGCGGCTTGCAAATATAATTCTTTAGAAATAAAACGATTGGATTTGACACATGTTCATTACGTAGACTGGATCTAAAAATAAGGCATAGTGCATCTAAATATAGAGATGCTATCATTTACTATATTCAATATTGCAATAAGGATGACTGTGACTATGATTCCATTTTTATGCGTAGTGGATAAAGATAGATTTATTATTTTGACTAACACAATGTGTGGTAATTATTCTAAATCATGCATTTCTTTTTTTCCCTCCAATTCAAGCTAAATTGTCAAAATTGCATTGAGGTTTATTTTAAAAAATGATTTAGTTTATAACAGAATATTAACTAAAAGGTCACCCTGAACTTCGGGCTTTGTACTCTAAAAATAATATGGAACTGCATTAAAACAAGTTAACGGTTGTAGTAAAAACACATGGTTAAAATGTATAAATCAGTTTTTATGTTTATTATACATTGGCTCCTGAATAGCTAACATTAACCAGGAAACTAAGCGTAGAATAATAAACATGGATTTATTTTTATATTTAAACTCAAATTAAAAAAAATTCAACTGCTGTATTTACACCAGAAAAATCATAACCTATAAAAATACAAACCTTGTACGAGTTTTTCATCAAGAATGTGTTCATTGGTGTTATTTTTGCCATTAATTTTTTTTGTTTTGAAATGACTCAGTTGTAAGACAGCTCTAACCTGCCTTTGCCAGTTCTTTATAGCTAACAAATGTTTTTACACATTCACCTGCCATTTTTAATTTTATTCAAACTTTTTTCGATGTCATGATTAGTTTCTATGCAATGTAAGATGCATTCTTAATCTTTAAAGCTAAATGACACAATTGGATGACGGCCAATAAAATGCAACACACCTAACGACAAGTAACAATTGAATATCCTTGTACATTGATTATCTGTTAGTCCTTCTTTATTTTTGTTTTGTTAACTTTATTATGTCGCACACAAATTTACTATACTACAGCATTTGAAGGCATTTTTAAAAATAGATCAAATTAATAAAACAAGTTTTGTGGTTCTTCAACATTTCAAAACTCTTTGCATAACACATAAATTAGAAAAAGTGGAATGTGCGGAATGCATTTATTTCCTGACATGCTTTGTTACTGCAACAGATTCTTTTTCAAAAATAGGATCTTTTTTTGTCTGATTTATAAATAGAACACCTTTCCTTTTCATATTGGTCATATTTTTGGAACTTCTGCATCTGTCCATACACACACACAAACCTTAAAGAAGAAGATAGATTCATTTGGAAAGTTTTAAATAGCTTGGAGTTTGTTGCTTTATATTTTGGTTTCTTTCACGTTTAGTCAGCTTTAGTGCGTGCTTCCAAATACTCATCCCGATTGTTTTCTCTACTTCTGCCAGAAGTCTGTTAATAATAAATAGTCAACTTGTAGTAAACATCCAAAAACTGTAATGGTGTAAATATTAAAAGAGTTCGTTGTTCGCCTTGTAATTTTTAAATAATGTCGTTTCGCAACACCCAAGGAGCACGTCAACGCTCTTCGTCGTTAGTTCGCAACGGAAGCGCCAGTAATCCGGTTTATGGACGCCCGCGTAGTTTGGGATTTTTCAGTTCCCACGGACACTCAAATTTCTCACCCTACGCCACAAAACCGACAAATTCTTTTAGCCCATACAATCCTAACTCATTAAGTAATTACAACATGTATTCATCCAATTATATGAGTCCTTATTTCCCTAACGGTTATCGAGGTGCAGCAACAAACGGTTATGCAAGTTTAACAATACCTGCTAAAGCGTTAAATAATGTGGCAAACTTTTCGAAAATGTTCGATAGTGCGCGTGCAAACACAACACGTCAATCACGACCAACGTCTAGAACTGGAAGTTTTAATAGGGACAGGTCATTGTCACGTTCACAAAGTTCACTTAATAGTGGGATGGGTGCTAGATCTATCAGCCTTACATCTTTAAATTCTTTAGCTTCAGAAGGATATGTTGTAAGATGTTACTGTTGATATTTATTGTGGTTGAAATGTGTGATAATTTAAAATGTTCTGTATTGATTTCAGAGCGGTACAGATAGGTCGAGTAGGGGTTCACGATTAGGAAGTACTAGTGATATACGTGGAGAAAATGGTGAAATTGACTATAAGAAATTATATGAAGAAACTCTTCGTGAAAATGATAGGTTAAAAGATAAACTTAGAAAGTCTGACGAAGAATTAAGGGATACTAAACAAACATTAGAGAGACTCACCACTGTGGTAAGTGAAATGCTTTGATATATGTAAGAAATGAAAGTCAAGTTTACAATGTTTAATTAAAAATAAGTTACGTATGCTCTTTTAAGCTCTTTTAATTTGGGTGAACATTGTAAAATTGAAAATTGTTGGTGTGCTATTAATAGCAGAGGTGTGTTTATATATCATTCATCAGTTTTAAACATAAAAACATCCAACAGAACTTTGTTTGCTGATTTATTTCTGTTTTTGTTTTCTTTTTTAGTAACATTTTATTGTTGATCTTAATATTTTCATTTTAAATTAAGAAATGACAAATAAAACATGTCCTGTAAGTAACCCGACTGTTTTAAATTAAGTTTCTTAATTTGAAAGTTAAAACTTAACAATATTGAAATATAAATCGTTGGATAGACAAACATTTCTTCTTTTGGCAATATCAAACTAGTAAGCAATGTTTGCTTTAGTGTAGAAATGCTACGAAGTGAAAGAGAAGCATGTACTAAAGAAAATGCATCACCATCGTGCATTGAAAGGAATTCTGAAAAGTACATTATATAATATCACAAAAAGGTACAGATCAACTAAAACAACTGAGTATGGTCAATTATCAGGATGTATTCAAGTGATAAAAATGTAACTCTCAGTTTTGCCTTTCCTTTTCATAATTTAGTTATTTCCCTATTGACTAATTAATTCAAGATTATTAATTTAATTAATTAATACTTTAAGAGAAAAACAACATAAAAATAAACTTTCGTTTGAATAGAATCATACTGATTTTGTTAAAAAAGAATTTAATTCAGTAGATGATGTAATTTATTTGTTCAGAAGTATAACAAAGTATAGAAGAAGCAGCTCTATTGCAAAAGATTTAAAAATTATTTGCTTTTAAGTTCTGCCAAATATTTTTTAATTTAGTCTGCGTGTTTAATCTTTTTTAAGCCTTTAAATAAAGTCGAATTATTATTTAAATATTAACAGCTTTTAAGGTCCTTTTTCATTTAAATTCATTTTATTTATCCGAGCTTTCATTTATTAAAAATTATAAACTTTTTTAAGGATAAATATTCAAATAATAATATTTAAATAATAAACTATAAGGTCATAATGACACATCATAAAAGTCAAATTAGCTAGAACCTGAACTACAAACAGAATAATAATAATAATAATAATAATAAAAGAATCTTCGATATCAGATATATGTGTTAAGGTGGCTCATGTTAGGTAATGATGTTTATAATAAATAAATAATGTAATTAACTAAACTGAATAACAATTATTATAAAAATCTTATGCTACAAGTATAATACAGGGACATCATTAATAGGAGGAAGCCACGTGATCACTAATTTAAAAGTGGCGCGAAATTTTACCTTTCAACGTTGGCTACACTCCCTCACGAGTATATTTCCAACCTAAAATTACATCGGCGTGCGTACGTTCCGTGGTTTCTTGGTCTCTGTTTTGCGTTTTCTACAGTTTATTTTGTTCTATTTAAAAATCAGTCTTTTTCAAGACTAAATCTGTTTTTTGTGAGTTAATCGAGGTAAGTTAGATTTAATGCATTCAAAGTGTGATAATAAATTTTAAAACTGCATAATTATTTCAGTTTGGAAGGTTACGTTTTTGCGATGCCTTTTACAAGCGAACAGGATAAATTTATTTTAATAGCTCACTATCGAAGTGGAACACAGAATGCAGATGGTTCATGGACCTATTCATTACAATCTTGTATCCAACAATTTGAACAAGCTTTTCCTGAAGTGCAAGTCCACTAGGATGCATTTGTACGTCGTAGGCATGATATACTTAAGCGGTTTGAAGAAAAACATTGCATCTGCAAAGGCAAATCATCTGGTAGACCAACCATATTAACTGATGAAGCTCTCGAGGACATGCAGATGCGAATGAATCGTAGTCCCCATAAATCCATTAAACGCTTAGCCACTGAAACAGGTAGGAATCTATTTGCATTAAACAAATAATATGTTTTGCTTCATTCGTATTTTAAATTATTAATTATTTTGAATTTATTGTAGTAATTCAATTGTTTTATTAGCAAACTTAAATAAAAAACTGGCACTGCTATTTATTTCTGAATTATTTACATTCATTAAACAATTTAAACTATTTTAAACCATAATCTAACCAACAACTTTTTCTACAGGACTTTCATATGGAAGTTGCCAAGTTGCATTAAAAAAAGAAGCTACGAATGCATCCCTATAAAGTGTCTGTAATACAAGAACTGTTTCCGCATGATCATCAGTTACGAGTTCAATACTGTCAGTGGTTTATGCAACACGTGAACAACGATGACATATTAAATATTACATTTATGTCAGATGAAGCATGGTTTCATTTGTCGGGCTATGTGAACAGCCAAAATTACAGAACCTGGGCCACAGGAGTAAGGAGTAGATTAGATTTTAAATATAATATTCTTTAATGCTCATTTTAATAGATCCAGTGCGACAAAAAGTATAATGTAATACAACATACGAAGACCGCTATTCACAAGGAAAATGTACGAAGAGCAGAAAATGAAAATAAGCTAAAACAACAAACTATATCAGAAGTAGTTGCCTCTGGATCTTCTACTCGATCTGAAGAAAGAACATTTTATTTTGATTTATGCAATACTCTGATATCGGCAAATATTTCTTTCAGAAAATTAGACAATTCTGCATTTCGAAAATTCTTAGAAACATATTGTAAGAGATCGATACCGTCCGAAAGCACTCTACGAAAAAACTATTTAGATACAGTTTATAAAACAGTCCTTCATGAAATTAAAAATATAATTGCAGACCATTATATCTGGTTTTCTGTCGATGAAACCACCAATGAGTGCGATAGGTATGTGGCTGGTCTCATTATCAGTATATTACATGAGGCTACTCCAACCAGGCCATTTTTAATATATTTGAAAGAACTAGATAAAACCAACAGCAGCACCGTAACAAGATTTATTAACGAAGGACTCGCAAACTTTTTTCTTCCTAATGCAGTCCCAACTGAAAAAATTCTGTTAATGGTGACGGATGCGGCCGCATATATGCTAAAAGCAGATATTAATTTAAAAGTTTTGTATAGTAATCTCACACACTCTACTTGCGTAGCTCACGGATTAAACCGAGTAGCAGAAACTGTGAGGTCTGAATTTCCTCTAGTTAACGAGTTAATTAAAAATGGCAAAAAGTGTTTTTTAAAAGCGCCATTGAGGGTACAACGATTTAAAGAAAAACTGCCTAATATTCCGCTTCCACCACAACCAGTCATTACTAGATGGGGAACATGGTTGGATGCGGCTGTGTGTTACGCAGTTAACTTCACCAGCTTCAAAGAAATTTTGTTAGAATTTTTGGAAGATGCATCCCAATCAGTTAAAGACTGCCAAAATATTTTAAAAAAATCCGGAACTACAACCAAACTTTGCATTCATCAAAGCAAATTACGAGTTCATCAGTGAAACTGTCACCAAACTTGAAACACAAGGAAGTGAGCTAACAGAAGCAATTCAGATTGTACAAGAGTTTAAAAACAAAATTGGGAAAAGTGCGTAGTGATGTAGGAAAAACAATATTTGTCAAATTTGAGAACGTGCTGGCTAAAAACGAAGGTTTAGCAAGATTAAAGACCATTGCAAATATTTTATCAGGCGAAATAGTCAATAACTTCGACTTGGAACCATCGTTACTTGCAAAATTTAAATATGCACCGATTACTAGTGTTGACATCGAAAGACTATTTTCTCTTTACAAAGACACCCTAACTGATAAAAGAAGAAATTTCCTTATGGAGAATTTAGAAAAGTGCATAATAATTAAGCATTTTAGAGTTCAAAGTTTCTAATAACAATTCATTTTTTGTTTTTTTATAATAAATACTTTGTATAATAAGACCTAAAACCTGGAAGTTTAATTTTTCTCCTGCATATTTTAAACTTATTTTTAATTTTTGTGTTATTTTTTTAAGCTTTTTTCCTTGAATTTTTACGTTTTTTTAAGAACTATTTTATTGTTTTTTTATGCTTAAAAATCCACACTCTACTAATAACCTTGCAACAATCTCCAATAAATTTACTTTCAGAGCATCATTTGGAAATTATAGATTTCTTTCTTGCATCCAATTCTGTATTTCTGCTTTCTTCCAAGAAGAATTTGATACTTTTTCCACTAGACTACTATGATAACTCGCATCATCCATTAAAGCATGTTTGCGAAAGAAAGTGCACACTTTAAAACTACATTTACGAAAACAGATCTATATGAAGAACCAAAGTTATTTATTAAACATTATACAATGTAATGTTGAACAGAATAACGCCAGTCTTAACCTAAATTGCAAGTTTCTGAAAATATATCTGTTTTTGCCATGGAAACCTTTCATTAACTTTTTGCACACCAGTTTGCGTCACATTATTTGAAGCTTTTTCCATATTTTTTCAAATTAATCTAAGTTTTCTGCAACTTTTCCACTTTTTCTTGCATATCTTTTAATAATAGTCGAATATTTTTTATTGGCTGTATTTCTGGACAATTAGAGAGGTTCATGGTTTTTTCAACAAAACTGACATTATTTCTGTTTGGAAGGTTTAAGGTGTCTACAGCATAGTGAGTACTGGCCAAAATAACGGTGGAGTTTCATGTTGCTTGTACAACTGGAATAATTTTCTTTGAAGACATTCACTGCAATATGTTGCAGCATTTATGGTACCTATTGAAAGAAATGCTGTAGATCTTTTCTCGCAAGAGCAAATTGTTTGCCACACAAGAACCTTTTCATCAAATTTGCCAACACAAATTGTTTTATTTGATTCCTTGTCATCATAAAACTGTGGAACAGGCAATGTATGTGTATCCATTTTCATGTATGGCTCATCATCGATCAACACACATCGTTCAGGATTTTCAGCAAATTACTTGTACAATCTTAGTTCTTGTTTTAGCTAATTTTAATTGCATTTTTGTTCTTTGTGGCTTTTTCTGTTTCTTGTATGTTTTCATGTTGTGCCTCTGTTTGATTTTTGCACAGTTGAAACCATCACATGTACTCTTTTTGCAATTTCTCTTGTAGACATTAAGCAGTTTTTCTTAAGTAAGTTTATAATCTTCTTATCGACCTTAGGATTAGCAGGATCCTTTTTTCTTCAAGGTTTTGGCATGTTTTCAAGAGTATTACGTTCACAAAATTTTTTAATCACCTTTTTGGCACCATTCACATACATCCATAGATTTCGCTAACTGTCGCAATGATAAACCATGTTTACTAGACCATTTGTGCACAATCAGTTTTCTTTTCTCTTTACTTATTTGTGTCATTTTGATTAAAAGTACAACGAATCGAAAAATAAAAATTATTTTAAAAATAATAAGTAGTGACAAATGTTTTCATAGTCTCCGTAATTCAAATTAAGTTTTTGTTTATGAAAAAAAATTACAATCAAAATGTGCACTTTCTTTCGCAAACATGCTTTATTATAATAGAGGGTTCTTCCAACTTCGTCAATAGTTGATTTCTAAACCATGTTAGATCTTTATTTATTTCCCCATGGAAATCAGGGTCGTTAGTTTTGAAAGCAAAGATTAATGACACTCCAGGAATAAAACTATTGCTGGATCCTGCATGCACTACCACGTACCTTTAAACAATTATAAGGTTACATGAATCTTATTTTTGTCATAAACGCTAGCTGTCTTACCAGCGTCCTTCCGGTTTAATTTTCCTTACACTTTTTGCATTATCATCTTGTCATGATTTGCATACTGTCCCATTTTTAAAAATCCATGTTTCGTCTACAAATATGCATTGGCGTCCACTTTCAGAGCGCAGATTTTTTACTGATTATTGTAGAAAATGGACTCTTGGTAGTGCAATGTTGGGCAGTTTTATCAGTTCTCTCTGTTATCTTTCATGTAATGAAAGCCAATGTTATGCATAATTTTCTGCAATGAGCTAAGTGAGCCATGAAAGATGTCTTTTTCCCTTAATGCTTGTAAAAGCATTTTTAAAGTAAGGAACTGAAAAAACAATTTGTTTTTGTAGTAAACAAAAGCATACTTTCTAAAAAATATTGTAATCAACAGAATTCTATAAACTTACTGTTTTGAATCATATCGTATACAGTGTTATGAATAGCAATCTGATCAAAATCGTCTATGTTTGTTATGGGTTTCTCATGGCGCTTGGTCTTTTTAGGACTGCATAAGGGTTCACCTGACTTACACATTTGTGAAATGGCATTCACCGTTCTCAAACTTAAATTTAAAGCATTAGTAACTCTCTGTAAAAAAGCAGCAAAATATTAGCAACTGCAGTAGTAGTTCAAGGGTAAAAATATTATTATACAGGCACTTACTTCTCTTACAGCAGTTACAGGTATAAGTGGACCACCATTGTCTCTTTCTTGTTCAAAATAACTTATAAGAGAAGCAACAAGTTCTTTGGCCTTTCTCGGTAAAGCGGTCATTTTGAGATTATATGAATTTTAGCAATGAAAATCTATGCTAGTATAATTAGCACAGATGAAAAATACAAATTCAGCACACTTTCGTTCTGAAAAGAACGCTTTTCATAATATCAAATGAAACTATTAAACAAATTAAGGACCTCCACAACAACAAGAGAAACGAAGCAGCAGCAAACGAACGAACGTCGATTTAAGCACGTCATGTATACGCAGTAAAACCATGAATAGAATCTAGAAAAATGAAAATCCCCAGCTTCTGTTGGTTTTTATCATTTTTTACGAGAAGTACAAAATTTTAACATAAAGGATTATTTTTTTACGAAGATATTAATTGGTTTTGCAAATAAACCTAATCTTAATGTACAGAGAGATTTTTAAATGGTGTCCAAAAGAAAACTACTTTCCATTGAGATGTTACCAATATTTACATCCATCTACTGTCATCTGCTTATAAGGTGAAGTTACCCTATAATCAATCTTGTTCTGAATGAAGTTTATGCTACTCGAAAAACAGTATTGTTAAAGTGGTTGCCTACCATTTCAAAATTTTAATAAAAAATCAGAATTTAATTAAAAACAAAACCCAATAAAGGTAGTGAAAGAATACAGTAAATAATTTTTTATTTTCAAATCTATTGCAACATTAAACAGGATAAATATTTTTTTCTCAACTACAGTTTGCAAAGTCAAATAATGTAATTTATTAACTTTTTTTGCTTTTAATCTGGTTTATCAAATGTTTTTATATAAAATTGACAAAAATAAAGATAATTTATTAACATCTTCCTAAATACATTAGACAGATAAATTATAAAACAGCAACAAAATGCTGACACAGAAAACGAAGAATTCCACAATAACAATTAACTAATAAATATAAATTAATACATCATTCAAACTGATAACAATACAAATACTTACTATATAACTATATAATTAATTATCTACACAAAATGATTACAAACTGTTGTAATTTACTTTTACAGAATGTGTTTCACATGATCATCGTTATTATTACTACAGCAAGCATTGATCCGTTTATTCATATTTTTAAACGCATTTTCTAGCTGTTGCTGCGTAATGTTTTGAAAAACATCTATAATGGCATCTTTTAGCTCATCAGTTGTATGGATATGTGTACGAAAAACATTTTTCAAATGCCCAAACAAGAAAAAACCAAGAGAAGTTAGGTCAGGGGACCTTGGTGTCCATCATCCACTAGTTATAAACCTCTCTATAAAATTCCTCCAACTATTGCACAGTTAGTAGGACTGTGTGGGCAAGTGTCCTGCTGAAAATATCCGTGTTGTAACTCGCCGTAAGGAAGCTGCTCAATAAATAATTGCAGTATATTCTGATAACTGTTAAAGCATCCTCATAAAATATAGGCCCTATTATTTGCCTTCTGGACATGGCTAACCATACTCCTATCTTTATGAGATATAGTGGTGTTTCATGCAAAACTTTGGGGGATTCTGAAGACCATATTCTATAATTTTACGAATTCACGAATCCCGTAAGATGGAACCACACTTTATCCGAAAAGAAACAGATATCCGATGTTTCATTATTGTTTATGTGGTTGTTGAACCACTGACAATATTGTGCACGACTCTAAAATAAATCGATCCTGTTTAAGAGTGTAAACCATAACCTAAAATTTAAAAACATAAATACCCATATTATTTCAGTTATTGAATAAATGTTACTTACTGCAGCAAGTTTATTAATGTGCAACTAGCCTTGAAAAGGACTGTTTAATAAAACTGTGCGAACGAAACAAGTAGAAAAGAATAAAATACGGACTAAAATAATAATATACTCCTAAACAACAAAAACAAAAATGGACGATGGAACAAACATGTGACAACATAAGTAAAAATCAATAAATTGGTTCATGCGTATTTGACAAATTGTTGTAGTGACTAACTTTACGTTGACAGAAAGTTTTGATAACGTCGTTGGAAAGTAGTTTATTTTGGTCACCATTTTAAATTCTCTCTGTATATTATGATATACAATTATTTTAATACTTTCTGAAGGTTGGCACTACAAAATTCAAAGATGGAGCCATTGATGACGTGTATGCACGGTCTCGAAAATTAGCCTTTATCAAAAGCACCACCAACGTTATAAATAAATGATTTGAAAGCACCTGATAATCGATACATAAATTATGAAATTCCCCTAACGGTTTAATGTATAAAATTGAAACAAATTGTAATTGTTTTTAAAATCCTGTGAATAACTAATTTATATTTCTACATAATTTGTGAGTGGTAGTTGTAGAACTGGCCATGAATTTAGGTTTTAAGTTTATATTGAATATTTTTGTTTGAGTATTTTTTTATTTATTTTTTTTAATATCTGGTTAACCTGAACATATCAAGTTGCACGATGACCATTATGAGTTTTGCCATTTTCAGGCATGAGAAAATCATTTGAATTTAATTTCTTTCTTTTAAAATCACAATCAAAATTAAGTTTTTAATGATTTTTTAAGACTTATTAGGTGTCACTGACTTTAAAAATAGATACAATAAAAAATGTGCATAATCTCCATTGTAAAACTTTTATGACTGAATTTCCTGCACTATTTTAATGACATTTCGTATGTCAAAAACCCTAACCTGAAATAGACGAAATTAAGGAGGTTCTTCTACAGGGTAAATTACTAGATAAAAATCTAAATTTATAATATAATGTAGCTGTACATGCTATTGTTACACACAAAAAGTTTCAGACCCTCTTACCGAATATTTAAGAAAAACAAATTAAATTTAAAACTGCATATTTTACATGAATGTTTATGGGCGTGCAATTCATTTTGATAAACTTAAATACTAGATGAAAACTATTTAATATTCTATCAAAAGGAAATACTTTATAGATCTAATTTTAATTATAAATGGCCCAGAAAGATATTTAAATTTATATTTCTCAAAAATTTAAAATCTTTTATGGCAACTCAAAATCAAAACAATCTGGCAGTTTTGATTGATAACGGTGATGCTGCATAATTTTTATGGCACTTTTTAAGGTTAACATTTTCCTGTCAGCAAGGAAGTAACAATATACTTAAACAGCTAAAGTCAAATTATCTTTTAAAAATTGTAAGTATTTACATTAATATCTCAATTTGATATTTAATAATACCAAGTTAAATTTTCATTGACAATATCTTAATCTAGATAATTTAATAAATTATTGCAGTAGTTTTGTTATCATAATTTCAATTCTAATAATCGAGACGTATGTCGATTAGTATGCAGTAAAAGTTCCTCCTTAAATTATGCTGAAGATCTCGTGGAAACCAAGCTTCCAAATATTTGTTCGTTAATACTTGTAAATAATATTGAACTTCAGTTATATCATTTTTTTTTTGTTCTCTTTACAGACGAGCAAAAATTCATTATCTGAATTAGAAAAGCGGGAAAAGAGAGCAATGGAAAGAAAGCTTAGTGAAATGGAGGAAGAATTAAAGGTTGGTATAACACTTCTTTCATTACACTCTTTTTTTTTTAAGTAATGTGCATTTTTTTTATTTATTCTTTTGTAGCTGCTGTCTTTTGCTGTAGTTATGAAATAAAAATTTTTTGGAGCATTTCAGCCAGCTTGCAGATGTGTTATATGATTTGTAAATGCACATATCTATTTTTAGTTGAATATCATAGTTTGAGTGCTGAATGCTTTATACATGTTCGATATATTATTAACACTTTCTAATACATCTAACCTTTTTTAAACTAACAATTCTGATATAATAACTAAAATAACACTAAATCGACTTTTTTATTTTTTCATTTTCGGTGTGTCATTTTTACTACACTGAAAGTTTTTTATGCAATTTTTGCAGCCAAATCTTGTTTGTTTTTCAGATTAAAACTATGCTTTGAATAAAAGCCATCTCAACATTATACATAACTATTTTTATTATTATAGTCACTACATCATTAAACACTTTAAAAACATTAATACGCAATTATTCTTATTATACATAACTTCTGTGTGGCAAATACATGTTAGTATAACTAAGCATTGGTACAGGGAAATTGTTGTTTTAGCAATTGCAAAAACTGAAAGCTGAGAACGAACGGCTTCGGGCCGAAAACAGGGCTCTCACACGTGTCGTCAGCAAACTTACCAACTCTGCAAATAAATAGGTAACCAAAAAAAAAAAAAAATAAAAAGATGCCGCCAGCAGTTGTAGTCACTGCATTTCTTATATATGCAAGCAAGCCTAATTGTTTTTCATGATTCATGTTACTTTATTTACTTATGTTTTGTATTCAATTGGTTTGTTTTTATTTTAGCAGCTCTGTCAGATTAATATTATAAAAGAAGTACTTTAAAAAGAATCATTTTTGATAACAACACTTAAATAGTTGATAGTAGCATACATTTTTGAAGTTTGAAGGTTATGTTTTCCGTCATTTATTGCTTAGTATGTTGTCAGATACTCTTCAAATTTATAGATGTCAAGCATCTTAAAAATTGACGAGTATTCACGAAAATCATGACCCAATAGACGGCGCTTTTGAATAAAAAGGGGATGCACAATTGACGCAAATGGAACGGTGACATGAACGTGAATAAAAACGCGAACATAAAGAAAATAAATTTGTGTAAAACTTCAAGGTGTTTTGATGTAGGTATATCTAAGTAAAGAAAGTAACTTTTAACTAATCTGAATCATTGCGAGTATGTTCTTTCCTTCCTACAAAACTTGTAAGTGATCGTGATTGGTTCAGATCAGGGACAGTAACAATTTTTCATGATCTGAATTCCTAGGTCACTCAATTTCCAGCAGTTCAGTTAGATTACAATAAAAGAATATCAGCGATTTGGTGGCTGATGTCATAACTGACATATGCATAAGTTTATAATAAGTCTCTTCTACAGCGTTTTTATTAACATTTACATTACCGCATTTGTTAACATTAATTGTGGATCTCCTCCTATTAAATATTAGTAGAGAAAATATGCATATAATTCTTGCGTCTACAGCCAGCCAGCAAGTGGTAGCACTGGCTTAAACGATCAGCAGCAACTGTCAGTTTCCATTAAAAGCACTTTCTTCACTGATAGCAGCATATGATCATGATTACTATTCATGGATGCAACCATTTTATTTTATTAATTAAACAAACTAGATTCAAATGTAAGAGATAACATTGTTAAAAGTGTCACCTCTTTCAACTTAACAAACCAAGAACATGGCCAGTTCTTATCTAAAAACAATGCGAACAGATTATAAAGTTATATTAAAAATTGCGCATAGTATATACAGTGTACACCACGTTATTCTACATCACAAACTAAGAATGAAGTTTTAATACTGTTTTGACAAAAACTACCTCATTACCAAAGTTTGCATTTTTTTTATTTTCATTTTCTAAGATAAAATAGTTAAAATTATTTGTAGTTTAAGAAAAGTTCTATTGCTGCATACTAATCAAATGAGAGTTGATTTTATTAAAAAGCACAAATTTGTATGAGAATAATTTAATTATGAATGAAAAAGTTGTTTAAGGGTCAGTTTCTCCTTTTGTCATTAAACTTAAACATTCTCTAATTACCATGGCAACCAATTCTGTCCTTTCTCTTTTTGTTAAGATCAGATAAAGCTATACTTTTTTATTTAAAGAAGCTTCATTAGTTAGTAAAAGGAAAGTAGAAACCTGACCTAGAAGACAAGAAATGCTAGAAATATTTTGTTAACTGTTTTATTAAAACATAATTACGTGTTGACGTGACTTTCATTGTACTTCCCACAGTGATTTGGCAACGTTGCACATAATTACTTTCTTTTGCATTCAATTTTTGAAAATGAATTTTATAGTGTTAGAAGTGATCACAGGATTACAAAAGGGAGATTTATTTTGCAAAAACGTAACCTATGAACAAGCAATCAGCAAAATAGTGTTAAAAAGCAGGAGGTTTCAGATTTTCCATTATATAACCTCTCACGTCAGTATGTAAGTGGAGCTAAATGTCTTTTAGATCACAAACGATATATCCATCATCGTATCATAATGTTGTTAAGATTTTCAACCGATTTTAACTTTCAGCATTACTCCAGTCTTCGCTTGGCCATAACTTGAAGCTTGTGGCAAATCAATCCTTTTTAGTAGCTGAAATTCTTAATTCAAAAAATAAGGTCATCTTAGTTCATTGCTTCTTTTTGTTTTATGTTTTGAATATTGTTCAGTTTCATCTTGTAAAGGTGCAACTCAAACTTGTAATAAAAAGAACTTATTAGTGAGATCGCAAATTTACTTTTTTTCACTTTTCTAAATATCAAATACAAAATCACATTACTTTTTCCAGTATGTTAAAATGTTTCTCACATGAAATAAATTATACTATAGTACAACTCATTATTACCTTTTTAACTTACAATTTATAGTTTTAGAGGCTACTTGGCATTTATTTTTCGTATTTACACTTCTCAGCTCAATAATATACAGTTCTGCCTTTTTACACAGGAACAGAAAGTCCTCTACATATTCTATCATTTTCTATAAACTGTGCTGTGTTGCCAAATTTTCACACAGAAAAGATAGAGAATTTGTTCTTGGCATTACTTGGTTGTAATTGCAGATATTTCATTTAAGTGATCGGTAACCCTTCTTTTTCAATCAACTACACAATTCTTGCTCTTCCAGAAACATTGTACGCATTTTATCATTTGAACTTCTAATCAGTAATCAGTATGTAAAATGGCGCATAATACAGTGTGTTCAGCGAGGAATGGGACAGCGCGATATCTCTGAAGACTTTGTTATAAATGTAAGGTAGGGGCACATATTTTGTGATAAAAATTTTTTAAATTAAATGCGTCACCGCCAGGTGGCGCTACCTAACTTAGTTTTTTCAAATGGAATACCGTACTTTTTATTTGATTTTTGAAATCTGCAACATATTTGTGATAACTTCATGTATTCTTGCAATGAATGCGATACAAGACAAAAAGACCTCAGCAAGACAAGAAATTTAGCACTGAAAGAAATTTTCATGAATTTTAGTGAAAATAATGTTATAATAAATTTTCTGTATGAGCACTGTTAACTTCTTGGCATTTTCTAATTCGGCGTAATATATTTGCTTCCATTTTATTATTTGTAATCACTATTATGGTGTTATGTGTTTGTTGAATTAACCTGTTCTGTTTGGATTTCTTCTTCGTAAACTAGAGTAAACTTCTCGGAGGCCATGCTACTGGACCACCATGCCCAATCTGTTTTTCTGGATATGTTTCGTTTGAACACCCCAATGCATCCAATAAATCCAATAAACCATTTTCGAGGAAGTCTACAAAATTGGTTGCATTTAATCTAGGAAGTAAAATATGAGGCCCAATTAAAGCATTCCGACTAATTTCAACCCATACAGTAACACTGAATCTAAATTGATTGATGGCGTGAAGGTTTTCATCAGCCCATAGATGCATATTGTGGACATTAAAGATCTCATTTCGTGTAAACGTTGCTTCATCTGTCCACAAAACTTTCCCAGTAAATCCTGGAATAGCATCTCGTTGTCGATTTAACCATCGACAGAATCTCAAACGATGCAGATAATCTTTGCAGCAGATTGGGTACTTAAATTTGGGTCATTATCTAATGAGTTTAAAATGTTCCCTTCTACCTGTGGCAATAGTACATTTCGTGGGTGGCCTCTGTCTGCTGAAGACGTAGGTTCGTTTGTGTCAGGATGCCTTCTATTTTGATATCGCTGCGCGTACAACATTTGAGCAGCTCTAACGTTATTTTGGCATTCCCTTAATATGAAATACATGTCTACATACTCATTGAAACTGTACACCATGACAAAAACTTACTTAAAATTCTAAGAACAAGGAACTATAAACTAAATACTTAACAATCTAAACAGCATAAACACATAGAACAGTGAAACAAGAAAAAACAAAAGCACGAACGTAATAATATTTTTAACAAACAAATCAACACAAACGAAACTAATTGCACTAAAAAGATTCTTGTTGCAGGAACTGATACAAGTTCAAAATGTTAAATGGACGAATTCAAAATGTAAGAAAATGACAAATGTCCATACTTGCCTGGAAACAGTGGCAATTGTGTAAACTTTTTCTAAATACATACTGAATTATTTACATCATTTAAATTTCAGGTTACTGATAAACAATCCAGCATTGCAACATCTTTTTATAGATTAATGTTAAAATATTAAGATTCAAAACAAAAATATGATTGAACATTTCTTTTTATTATTTAAAGTATTAATTATTTCATCGTAATTATTAAAAATAGAAAAATCCAAAAGACAATTAGGAATGTTAATAACTCCATAATGAGGTTATCGTCAAAACGGTATTAGAATTCTTTTCTCAGTTTATGATAATAATGTGGTACACTTATTATGCGCCATTTTACATACACCCTGTATAAATTATGAAGAAAACTTTCAAAAATGCTACTTTCTTATAAGATTCTTGTGAAATAATTTGAATCTTCATTACTAGATTATGCTTTTAAATGATCGGTACGATGCCTTAATCTTTCGGTGGATATATAGTTATGTACTTCCACTACAACATTTAAAGAATATAAGATCGTTTTCTAATAAAGTCAAAAACCTTATAGACATGATGGAACTTCCTTAAGTAATACAAAGAAACATTGGTCATATTTTTGTTTTCTTCTTTAACTTTAATCTGCTCTTATTACTAATTCTTCACTGCAGAATCCACAGGGCGTTCATGGAGGAAATGATTACTTTGAAACTTGATTGTTTACTTTGGTATACAAATGAAACTGTTGCACAATAAATACTTGCTGCTCTACACTGTATGAAGCCACTTTTTCAATTTATTGCTGGCATATGAAACTCCAACAGTGGGCGTTTGTGGTGATGCCAACATACAAAGATAAATTTGTATATCAACATAAACAACAGAGTTTCAAATTAATCGCTTCTTTTATGAAAGCTCTATATAAAAAAGTATTACAATACTGCATTGTCGTTGTTGGGAATTAATTACAAAAGGCAGCAGCTTATGAATTTATGACAAAAATTATAATGGGTGATCCATAAAATTTGTGTCCTCATATGGCCATGAACGAGAAAGATGGACATTCCACTATGTCGAATTATTATAATATAAAATGCCAATACATTACCACAGTTTACATGAAAGCTTATTCATTGTAACTACTGATAAGAGTACGATCCAAATGCAGCTTTATGTCATTTCGTCTATGGCCAATCACGGATCTTATATGCATCACTTGTTATCAAATGTGGCCAAGTTTTTTCTAATAAGTATCCAAATGGTTTATTCAGTTATTCAAACAAGAAAACTATGTAAGACCACAATTCTTCAAACAGCTAAAGAGTTTGAAACATTGAATAGTGTAGCAAATGTGCCAAAATCTGGACAACGCTGCGGAGTATGCTCGCCTGGTTTCACTTAGAAGTAAATCTTAATAAAATAAATCAAGTTTGTAATAATTTAATTAATTAAGATTATTTTATCCATATTAATATAAGCCAATCAAGATGAGGATTCCAAAATCAATACTTGGTTTTAATTAGAAAAAGTGGAAAAACTAGGATGCAGTTTTTCAATTTTGTTTTCCTGACTTTACAGTTTTATTGTTTTTCTGATTGTATGCAATTTGATTGATTGTCATTATTCGACAGTATTAGCAGATGATTTGATTTTTATTTTAAAAATATGACAGTAAAGAAATTTAAGCTCTCGGAAGCAAATTACATGTGAAATAAATTATACGCACTATTACAATTCCATTGATACTTGGCAAAAATAATAATACATATAACTAAGGCAGGAATGCTAACAAATATAGTATGAACAAAAGACATTCAAAGCTGTTAAGTTACCTAATAGAAATGCTATCCAGAATCAAACAGCTAAAATCAGGGCGAGAAAACTTTATAATGAATTCTTAATGAATTTTGATGGATGCGTTGTGATGGACAATGAAACATACGTTTATGCCGACTGTATACAACTTCCTGGTCAAAATCTTTATGTTGCGAAGCATCGTGGAGGTGTCGACAAAAAATACCGAGTTAAAGCTGTTGCGAAGTTTCCGAAGAAGTTCCTCGTCTGGCAAGCTTTATGTTCTTGCGGAAAGGGAAGCAAAATCTTTGTTACTCAAGGAACAATTAATCAAGAAATGTATATTACAGAATGTCTCAAAAAATGCTTGCTTCCTTTTCTGCAAGCACATACTGTTAGAACTATTTTCTGGCCGATTTGGCAAGTGCACATTACAGCAGAAATACTCTTTATATTGTATGAAACCAATAAAATGTGCGTGTTATCCCACTAGAAGCCAATCCACCCAACTGCCCAGAACTTCGTCCCATAGAAGTTTACTGGAAGTTGGTGAAAAGATACCTGAGGAATAATAATAAACCAATAAAGGACAAAAAAGAATTCTGCCGGAAATGGAAAATTTCAAGCGAGAAAGTGATGGAGAGGTGTGTAAATCATCTTATGCAAGGAATTAAGAAAAATGTCATAAATTTTTTTCTTCTAAAGATAACTGAAAGTTTATATGCAGTACAACTTAACATATTAATGTAACGATACTATAATAGTAAATTATATTTTTCCTATTTCTATTGTTTTAAATTTATTAAGCTTAAAAGTTGTAACAATTTTTTCGCTTTCAGACTTTAAAAAGGGAATGCATGCAGATGTAGTACTTTATTTAGGATCAATAAAAAGGAGTTTTGTAACTTCGATTCTCACATCAATTGGCCAACACACCATTTTAAACAAAACTTTTGACATTTGTGATTGCTGTCTGATGATAATAATAATAATAATATTTATTTTCATAAGATTTGTTACAATACAAGTGTAGAATTCGTCACAATTTAATAGAAATATCAACTTAAATAATAAACAATAATCAAATAATAATATTTACAACAATAAATTTAACGAGATAGAGAGGAGTCGTTAAGTTTACACCCTATACATTACTTTCCGCTATCCTGCCATGATCGAGCCAATTTTATACTATTTCAGATTATTGTTTATTTCATGTATTACTTGGTAGTTATTTTATATGGGTTATCATTTTAACCCATTAAGTACCGGTACTTGAAACAATTAGAAATTTTAGAAAATTTTTATTTGTTTTTGTTTATTAGAAAATAGCTGTTCTATATATACAGTATGTCCAAGATAAGGATGCACAGCATGGGGATCTTGGAAAACGGTAAGAGATACAGCATCGGTTAAATGGGATGAAAGTTGGCTATTCTAGATATCTTGCATAGTTTCAGAGATATTTAAAAAAAAAAGTAGATTTCTCGATTTTCGTTATTATTTTTTCTTTCCTTTATATGAAGAGATATCGGAAAACTAAAACCACTTTTCCATTGCCACTTTTTGTTCTGTATTAAAATACGCTAACAAAATTCCTGTACAACGTTTCGGTTTCGAGTAACCATCATCAACCTCATTCTTTTAAATAGACGGAAAAACAATTGAAAATTGTTTTGAATGAGCTATTCACTTATTCTGTGAAAACCGTCTATGTATTTAAATGCAATTAAAAACAAATAACTGTAATTTATAAATTTATAACATGCCAATATGAACAAAGTTATCCAAGAATATGAGATGCTGTACATTTTACAGGCACTTCTATGTACTCTGGATGCCTTACAAAAATCCCACACATTACAGCAAAATTCCCCAGCATCTGTGTTTCATAAATGATTTCATAGCAGTATTGCAACATATTTTTATAGATTCTACAGTGAAGATTTAACAATAATAAGAAAAAATTCAGAATTGAAAGTGAGAGAGTGAAATGACATTTAACAAATAATAGCGCATTCATTTGAACAGTCGATCGCTATATCAGAAGAATACTTCATTATGGCTTACTTAACTTTATACAGGGTGCTGAAAAGTAGGAGAGAATATTTGGGGGTTGTACTATACATACCAAGACAAGAAAAAAAAAAGTACCCATACACCCACCCATGTCTGGAACTGAATCATTTATGATTTCAAAGCTCTTGTCTGAAAAAATTGGTTTAAACTAAACGTTCATTACGTAGTCTGCGGTGTGTTTGGTCATGATACGAAAAGTTTTCTGCCTAATTGTTTTTGATTGGGAAATAATTGTGCATAGATTCATTAGCTGCCAGTGCATTACCATCTGTACCATTCTGCATTGGTATACCTTTTAAATGATTAAACACAAAAGCTACTAGTACAAAATTGAAGCTGAGTGTAATTATAACAATAACAAAGCAAGGGTGAGTAGTACGAAATGAGTAACACGCTGCAGGCTACCTGATAAGAATTTAGTTTAAACCAATTTTTTCAACCAAAAGAGCATTTAAATGACAAAAACTTATATTGGTATTCTTTTAGTAATTCATAGTGTATACAGTGTGTCCACATTTCGATGCTCACTATTGGAATCTCAGAAATTGTAAGAGATACGAAGTCGGTTAAATTAGAAAAGATTTGGCTATTTTGGAGATCAGTTTATCTATGCTTTTGTTTTTTCAAAAAAACTCACGGTTTACTAGATATTTGCTAAAAACAAAATTATCTTATTTTATTTTTAAATAAAAAGCATTTCCCACTTAGTGTGCCATGGCTTTAAACATATGAAAATCATTGATTTTTCTCAGATAAATTACATTTGTTATGTAACAATTGCTAAAACAAAACAAAACACGCTCTTAAGATACTTTACTGAGCATTCACAGATAGCATCAAATAAGCAGCTAATGCCCCATAAAAGCGTATTTATTTTGTTTTAGCAATTTTTGCATAACACATGAATTTCTTTGATAAAACCCCACGACTTTGTGTGTTAAATGTCATGGCACACTATGATAAAAAATGATTTTCACTTCATAACTGGATAAAATAAAAGAATAGCTATGTCAAACCATGTATTACTGAAAAGCATTTAAGGCGTGCTGTTCAGTAATATGGAAATCAAGTAGGTGTTGCATTAGAAAAAATTTGGATTTACGTTCCACCGCCGAAGTAAAACAAAAGACGATTGCGAAAATAATTTTTTTGTGTTTCGGAGTAAATTCTCTAAACACCCCCGTTGCTGTTCTTTTCTATCTTTGCTCGTTCCTGAGATATTTCATTTTAAACAAATAAGATAATTTCGTTGTTAGCAAATATCTAGTAAGCCGTGAACTTTTTTGAAAAAATAAAAGCGTAAGTAAACTGATCTCCAAAATAGCCAAATTTTTTCTAATTTAACCGACTTCGTATCTCTTACAATTTCCGAGATCCCAATAGTGAGCATCGAAATGTTAACACACTGTATAGTACAGTGCCCAGATATTGTCCATTATTTTTTGAACACTCTGTACAGCAATAAGTAGTGCATTGATGGTGATATATTAGACACTGAAATTATAACTTTTTTCTTTTTTACTCATAAAAAATACAGTTAAAAACAGTTGTTTAATATGGAAGCTTTTCAGATAGTTGAGCAACTTTTGACCTGACAGACCTGACATATTGCACTTAAGGTACAATTCTGTACATAAAAATTGAATACAGAACATATTTCATTTCATGCGTCTAATCAACACAGAATGGGTTTGAGTTTAAAAATTAATACACTAATGGATCTTACCAAGTTGTGTCGTGTATATATATTTTCTTTCTTTTAAAGCATAGTTAATTGTAGCATCATTACTTGGTTGTTTTGTTTTCTATTATTTTGCAGCTTACCATGTTTTTTCTGTTTTTAGTAAAAACACTTTTCATTCTGTTGTCTTATCATAAAAGAAAAAGAATTAATAATTGTGCTTTCTAGGGTCATCTGTGTTTTAAAGTTATGTCAAATTGTGACGTACAACATTTTTTACTTTTCTCTACTTTTGTGTAATGTGTTTGAAAATGTTCTTATATCTGGTGTATCCATTTGACAGCTACCATCATTAAGCATGTTTTTATCTATTTATTCGTTAATATTTGTTTCCTTTATTTATTGCTATTTATTTTCTAGCAACTCAAAGTACTGGAAACAGAAAATCAGAGGTTGAAGGACGAAAATGGAGCCCTGATTCGTGTAATTAGTAAGTTATCAAAGTAGTAGCGTAAGATCATAGTTTTTAGTCTTTCTTTCCTATTTTCACATTTTATATTAATTATTTTGGACTTTATATTTTGTGACCCTTGAATTATATATATGTATATTAATTTAAGTTGTTGGAATTGTAAGGTATTTCCGCCCTATTTTAATCTATAGTATCACCAAGTATTACAGATTAGATTTTTTTTAATTTATTAACAAACTTTGTTCAATGACATGTTTTATTAGTAGGAACGTTCTTTCAGACAGCTGTTTTGCCTTCTTTTTTATTGTTGTGAAAATGTTATGTCTTATAATATTTGTTGCCTTTTGTAAGTTACATATTATTATAATATATTTGAATTGTCGTAATTAATTTTTTAGCCAGATCTAGCTAAGAAATGAAAAAGACATGAGTTTGTTTTATTTGTATTATTTTGTGTCTAAATGTGTCAACTTTAAATCAATTTATTTAATGTATATACATATATTTTTTGTTGTAAGCTTTATTATAGTAAAAAATGAACAATTTATATAAAAATAAAAAATATAGTCTGGATTTTGTTGATTTTTGTAGTTATTTCCTGAGTATTTAGAAGATAATAATTCTTTACTGTGTGACCGTTTTTCACACAAAATATTTATAACAATTCTTACGATTTTAAAACTAGATTTATAATAGCATGACCATTTAAAGATTGAGAATTAAAGTGAACTGAAGAAATCCAGGCCAATATTTTTTTATAAATTAAAAAATTATATATCTTTATGTTGTGATTTTTTAAATGTTAATGATCAGTCCCAGTAACTGTTTTTGAATAGTGTGGATGTTATTAGCAATAGCCAAAATCAGCCATTGCCTAAATTTTCTGCTCACAATGCATTGTGGGTATTGTAATTTACCCATTGAATTCATTTTGCGAACAGTGTGTAAAGCAAGTTTATTTATGAAGTAAGATTTCATGAAGATTTATTTTTCCTTGTGGATTTCTTTCTATGCACATGTCGCATTGTGACTTTATTAAGCTTGACTCAAATAAAATAATAAACTTGAAACACATGCGGTCAGACCTACTACATTACTCATAATACGTCCTGAGTAAAACTGCTGCATGAAGTCTTACTTTGCATTGTGAGTGAATAAATCTATCCATAAAGCATTCTGGTTAATTTGTTTTACACACTGTTTGCAAAAATGAACTCAATGTGTTATGGGTAAATTACAATATCACAATGTGTTGTGAGCAGGAAATTTGGACAGTGATCCGTTTTGGCAATTGTGAATAACATGGACATGGCTTTTTGTTTTGTTAAGAAAAAATATGTAAAAAAGAAATATGTAATGATAAATTGTCTAGTCCAGCAATTAAAAACGTTTGTGGACTAAAAATGCAGCTTCATCTCTTTTTATACAGTATTCGAAGATTTTATTAAAAATATTTTAAATGAATAAATAAATGTGGGTGAAATATTTGGCATTGAAATGTTCAAGGTGCTATGTACAATAGATTTATAAATTTAGTTGTAAGAATAATTAAGAGAAGTTGTTTCCTGTTTTACTATCAGTATATATATATATGCAAGGGTGGTATAAAATGAACATACAGACATAATAAGTGTTGTGTATAAAATAAAGAAATACCTTTCTTTTATAAGAAGGAATCTACTTCCTCCTACATGGTGGTTGCTTGCTCTTGTATGTGGTGCTTTGAATCGTTTGCTAATGATGGAATTGTGATGTGAATTCCTTCATATAAAAAGAAACACTAAATTAAATTTTTCTCCACTGTGTAAATAGTTATCATTAGAAATAAAAAAGAAACCATTTTTTACATGCATTTTACGATGTTATTTAAATTCATGATTCATCACTTTGTGCCTTGCTTTCATTGTATTTATTGTTTTTAGAATATTTCATATTGTATTGTAAATTATTTTCTGTATTTATTGTGTATCTTTTTCTCTTTTGAGGCTCATTGCAACTTAATATATAATTATTATCTGTGAAAATAGTCTTGTGAATATTTTGTAACAATCTTAATAATTACAAGAATGAAATAATTTTAACCTTTAAATTTATAATCTTAAAAAATACAAATACTTCAGACAAGAATTTGTTTAATTTATTGTTTTATTGTATGATATAAAAATATTTTACACCGAATTAGTTTTTTTATTATTTGCTTTTTTTGCACTTAAGCTGAGTGAGATTTTAAACAGATAATACACAAAGAAGTTTGCAACAAATGGAAAAAAATTTAATCAATTATTATATGAAAATAAAATACCACAGAAGGTTGGTGTATGTCTGAAATCGAAGCTGCTGCCAATCAGAATTAGAAAGTCATACAGCATACAAGGGAGATACAAAAAACTAAAGGTGGCTCAAGAGGCCGTGATTTCATATTTAAATATATCTTTTAATTCTAAATAGCTTTTCTTAATAACATATTGCTCTATTTTTAAAAGTACGGTACTTCACTCTCGAGCAACTTTCAATTTCTTTGTATCTCCCTTGTATGCGATTCTGATTAGGACTAACTTTGATTTCAGACATGCACCAACTTCTTGTAGTACTTTCATTACCACATAGCAATTGACTAAAACTTTTCTATACTGCAATATCAAGAAAACAATGACTCATAATTCTTCACTTTCTCAATTAATAATGAGTGAATTTTTATTATCTTTGCACGAGAATAAGCAGAAAGCTTGACCAAAGACTACCTGCTGTGTGAGATTTTGATAAATCTGCAGTTGAAAAAGATAATAAATTTGCATTTGTAGCTCCTGACAATTTAGTTTTGAAGTGATAGGAATTTTAAATGACTATGCTTCATATCCAAATCAACAATGCAACTTTTAAAGCAATGGTGATTTGTCAACGAATATACACGCACCCAGAATACCAAATCGAAAATACACTATTTCTTGTTAAATATAATCCCCCTTCCTGTTTAGAACTTCTTGACATCTTTTAATGAAAAAAAATTAAAAAACACTGTTTCACACCCGACGAAGACTTGAATAGTTTGTAATGGTATAAAACTTTTTTTGTGAACAAGGGCTGTGTGTATAGTATAACTATCAATTAGTCAAGGAAGTATACAATTTTTCACCTGCCTTTCGTTTGACAGTTTTCTTTCTCTCTCAACAACGTGTTGTTAGGACTGCCCATAAGCCAACTTGTAAGATTGGGCAGTAATTGTAATTAAAGAAATAACAAGGAAAAATATATACAATTTATCTCTAAAAGAAAAATGGCAATATGAAACAAACACTATTTAGGGTTAATTTGTAATGATAATGAAACTACACAAATTAGTACATTATACAATTTAATAAACTAATTTTTATAAAAAATAAAATTAAACATCAAATTTGTCAGTTCCCATAAACAATCATGTCAAGCTGTCCTAAAACAATAGGTACTCAAGCTATACAACGTTCACGATGTTTCTGGGTCGTAACAGGCCATGCTTTCATTTTGTTAGGTTGGAAGTGTTGCTTCCTTTTTCTTGAAAATTGCCATACCTGCGTCTGTATTTGGCGCCGTTGCGCGATCAAAAATTTTGCATAAACGTTTAGTACCGATTAGTTTTGCTTTGTTAAGAAAAGATCAAATTTTTTATTTTGCATCTATTAATACCTATTAAGAAGATTGCCAAAGATTATAAATAAAAACATTAAAACATTGATTTATAAATGTAAATAAATAGAAATTTTCGTGAAATAATCTTTTAGCGTAATCGATTTACAGATTTACAAACAAAGGGCAACAGCATCAGGTTAAAATCATAACCTTAAAGTACATTAAGCGTCAATAATATTTTACAAGCCAAGTTAATAGATAAACAGCCCTGTTTACAATACTCAAACTGCCATTCTGCCACAGCCATATACGACCCAGAAACATCGTGAATGGTGTATTATACAAAGTGTTTATAAAAGTTCCTGAGTCCAGTTGGCTATGGAATCTAATTTTGATGTGCCGCGATGTTGATTTATTTCTATAACTAATACGTATTTGTTTTCTGTCATTTGCCAATTGCAAATATGTCATTGACTTGCTTTTAGCAATTTAGTTAATCTTGTGCTGAAATTTGTTGTATTGCTCCACATTTTTTATTATTTTTTTTATTTATTTATTGTTATTTATTGTTTATTAACAACTAATTTTAACTTCTTAATTCCTAAAAAAAAGGAGATTAGGCAACCATCATAACAACGATGCAATGTGTATAACATAACAGACATTATAATACATATTCTGCTTTTCAAAAGGCAGCAAATGCAGTCGCAAGATTAATTTCACAGCCCACTGGACTTAGGAACTTTTATAAACATTTTGTACAAGAGATGTACAGTGGACCTAGCGTAAGCTTGCGGGTGAACCTCCGATGCGCACTGGCAAATCCTTCAGAAGGGTGGGGAGAGTTCACTTTTAAGCCGACTTTCCAGGCAGTAACTTGTGTACATTCGAAAAAAAAGTATCACTACAATTTTTTTCTATACCTCACAGTAAGTTTACTATTAATTTCGATTTATCTCTAGTAATTGCTATTATTTCTATTATTAGTTATATTTTTAATATTATTGGTTTGTTATTATATTTATTATATTTAGTATTGATTATCTATCGAATTAATTTATAAATTCTATTTAAAATTCGGGATTCAGCGTTGAAGTTTCTCGTCTTATTAGTATTGTATCTTTATAAATTACATATTTCGATATTTTTATTTAATTAATTATTAATTAATTTAATTTAGATCGAAAGTTTAGAATAAAATTTTGAGTGGTCAGTGTCGTGAAATCATAAGTGCGGTTTTAAAGTTCATGAAGGAAGAAGCAGAAGCTGGTGCACCTATTATAGCATTACAAAAAGTTCAAAAACGTGTTGCTGGGGCTACGGGTATTTCCTTACGATCAGTACAATCGATACAACAAGAAGCAGCCAAATTTTCCAAGGACAAGGGTTCTATGTTTACAACACCAACTAAGAAAAGAAAGAAGGTCCATACTAAAACAAACCTTGATGTTGCTGACCGAGATATTTTGAGAAGATTAATTACTAATTTATACGTTACAGAAAAAAAAGTTCCTACGGTTCGCAACATTTTGAAACAGTTTCAGGAAGCAGTGGATTACACGGGGAGTGAAGACAGTTTACGCAAAGAAATTCACAATATAGGATTTTGCTGGCGAAAAACCAAGACAAATAGAAAAATCCTAATGGAAAAACACGAAATTCGACATCAAAGACTGAATTTTTTAAGGTATATGAAGAGATACAGAGAAGAAGGACGCCCAATCGTATATATGGATGAAACATACATACATTCATCTCACACATATAACCAGGCATGGAGTGATGATAGCAATGAAGGATTGAGAAAACACATTTCGAAAGGTCAAAGGCTAATAATTGTGCATGCCGGCAGCGAAAATGGATTTATTAAAAGAGCAGAATTGATGTTCAAATCTTCAAGTACCACGGGCGATTATCACCACAAAATGAATTTTTCAAATAATAAAAAATGGCTTCAGGAGAAACTTATACCAAATTTACCACCTCGAAGCGTCTTAGTGATCCACAATGCCCCATATCATAATGCAGTGGCGGAAAAATGCCCGACAAGTGCAAGCAGAAAAGAAGATATGAGAAGCTGGCTAAGAATTAAAAATATATCTTTTAGTGACAACATGGAATTATACAACTTGATTCAAATGTATAAGCCTCGTTACAAAACTTACGAAATCGACAAAATCCTTTTAGAAAATGGTCATAATGTTTTAAGATTACCACCTTATCACCCGGATTTGAACCTGATAAAGCTTGTATGAGCGTCGTTAAAACAGTATGTAAGAGAACGAAATGTCAATTTTAATTTCAAGGAGGTTGAGAAATTTTGTCGTGAATTTTTTGAACAATTTTCTGCCGAAGAATGGAAATCGAGGTGTGAACACAGTAGAAATTACGAATTGGAATACATGAAAAAAGAACCTGCATTAGATTTAGTAGCTGATAGTTTAATTATAAATTTGGGCGAAGATAGTGATTCAGAAACTGAGTGGGAAAATGAAAATTCAGATTCAGAGGACAATTTATCTGGCATAGAGCATTTAGACCAACTGTAAGTACCGAAATTTTCTGTTTTTCTCGAGTTGTTCAATTATTTCATCTATTATTATTTATTATTATTTTTTATTGTTTATTATAATTAACACAAAAATTAATTTTAATTATTAAATATTTTTTCAGTTTACTGCAATAGCAATTTCAAATCATTTTCTATTTGAAAGATTTTAAAAATGTGTTTAGTTAGGATTTTTATTTTATAAAAAGGTTTAGGTAAATTTTACAACTTGAATGACAAAAGGGGTATTATAAATCTTTGCACAAATGTCAATCGTCTTTTTAAAAATGTTTGAAAGGAAAGGAAATGTACATTTATGGTTTTTTCCCGAATTACAAAACATCTGGTCAACAACTTTTCATAAGCTACAGAGAATTTCTATGGCAAGAGTGTTATTTGAGTTATTTAATTATTGCGGTACGTTAGAGTAATTGTGTTGTTTTTAAAATTAATGTCGGAACTATTTAATACTATTTATTTAATTTATATATCTAATTTTTATTTTATTTATTTAAATATTTTAAAATTTAATTCATACTATATTTTTAAATTACATAAATATTTTTTGATATGCAAATATATACTAGTCATCCAAAAGTTTGTATTAATAAAATTTCCCAAAATCCATTACGGTTTTTCGTACAAAAGGTCACTACGAGCTCTAGAGTTAAATTTTATTTTAAACTACGATTTCATCCTGTTTATATTTTAGATGCAACTTTTGTCACTTAATGTACAAATGCTCTGACGCGTATGCGGTGCCTCTCTCGTTCATCTCCTATCTGTGTTCCTCTTCTGCGCAGGGTGACCCGTAAGCTTACACTAGGTCCACTGTAAGTGTAGGTTTGCAGTCAAGAGAGATGTCTTTGGATTAATAAATGATTCTTGATTTTCACTCAAAAGAGTTTTGTCTTGGGAAATCTTTTGCTCAAGTCAATGTGGCACTTATATCAAAGAAAATTGTCCCTGACCTATGGTCTCAGACAATCTTCAATTATAAATGCTCACATTGCCACTCATAAAAGAGATCCAGATAATTCGTGAAAATCTGTGATGTAGGTAGTATTGGATAATAATCTCTGTATTGCTAAACCTCCATATGAAGTTGGTTCATACAGACCAATAGTTTACTTCCCCAACTTTCAAAACTTTTTGAAAAGTTGGTTTTATGTAGAATGCATGACAATAATATAGACAATATACTCCCCCTCGACACCTAGCGGTAAAAGAGGATAATGATAAACATGATGATGATGATACTTCCCTGTCATCAATTTGGATTTAGAAAACAACATTCTGCAAGCCAACAATGCCATCGTATTGTAAACATTATCAACGACGCGTTTGAAGCAGAAAATCCTACCATCTATGTTGATATTCAACAAGCCTTTGATAGAATACGGCATAAGGGTCTTTTTTACAAAATAAAAAAGTTACTACCTAGTGGATACTATCTAATATTCACATCTTATCTAAACAGAGAGACACTTTTAAATAAAATATGGAAATGAGTATTCTATTATCTGGTTTTCTCGGTCTTGCAAACATCACAGTTGCAAAGTTTGAACATTTTTCTTTGATTTTACAGTGATGGTTTTCTTCTGGCCCATTGCATGAAATACACACACATTTTATATTTTACCTTTACAATACTAGCAATATACCAATACTAAAAAAAATGACCTTGCCCGAAGAAAGAACGCTTATGGCTAATTTTTGATTTTTAAATAAAACTTATTTTAATTTTTTTAATTTTAGCCATAAGCATCCTTTCTTCGGACAAGGTCACATATGCCTTTTATTAAGTTTTTGTTATTCTAAACTAAATCAATAAATAATAGAAGCATATAAATTTAATATATAATTTATAATAAATATAAACACAAAAACCCTACTGTCTCCCCAAAAATAAAAGTTCAAATGATCGTGCAAGTATTGACCATTATTTTCGTCCTTGTTTGGACTAATTGGTGGAGGATAAGGACAATCAATACTTGCCTGCTTCATACTGGTTATATACAAAGCTAATACGACATTAGCAGCATGAAAATACTAAAGCGCCATCTAATAGCAATGGCTCGACATGCCATTCTTATTCAAAAATTAAATATTTCCAAAATGGGAACTATAGAAAGAATTGTTCTAATTTTTAGTGGGGTTTATATGTATAATAAATAAACCTTAATGTTTGTCCATTTGCTGGGTGCGTTGCGGTTGTTACGGTTACTATATATATGTGGCCAATGGCTGGCTGAGCTAAGGCTGCCAATGCTGACTTTGTTACGGTTACTAGATATGTGGCCAATAGCTGGCCAAGCTAAGGATGCCAATGCTGGCTTTATTATGGTTACTAGATATGTGGCCATTGACTGGGTAAGTTTAGGATCCCACGCCAGCATTTATCATGGTTACTATATATGTGGCCATTGACTGGCCGAGCTAAGGGTGCCAGTGCCAGCATTTAGCCATTAGTGCCAGAGGAAGACCATATGTTGGCCGTTATATGCATGTTTGCTGGGTATGGATGTTGAACTTTGGATTAATGATGTGTTACCAAAGTCGTGAAATCTTTGGCTAAATTGTGTGCTACCAGAATTAGCAGACCCACGAATTCCAAGGGGATTATGTGCCCCCAATTGGTCTGTAACCGAAACAAAATGATAATTTATTTTCTGAACAAAAAATGTACAAAATAATATACAATTTTAAAATTATTATGTGCATTTTTTCGTTTTCTATTATCAATTAATACAACAAGCAGGAATCGCGCCAATACTATTTGCATAATTATGTCTTTCTGTAAATGTTGACACCCTGTATAGCATCACTAAAAGCTATTGCTTCTAGTGAGAAGCAGGCTTGCAAAACTCATTTTGTCCATTTTCCTCCCTTCCTGATATCCAGGACATTCAAATTGTCATTCAATTCAATTCAATTTTGTCACGTGCTAAATATAATGGAAAAAGCTTTTCCTGTCTGTAATGTATTATTATAACAATTATTTGCCTCTACAGAAATTTTACAATAATGGATAAAATAAGTTTAATAAGTCTGCTTCTCAAATATCCAAATTATTTAATATTATTATAAATTCTGAGGTTTGTTTCATTTGGTATTTAATAAATGAAACTCAATATTCGTCTCCCACTATTTATTAATAAAATTTCTCAGAAAACGCATTTCGGCTATTTATAAAATTAAAACATGGCCATCTTCAGTCGTCTGTAAATGTGAACAAAAGCTTAGTTGTTTTCGTTACTACATTTTTTAAAAAATTACATTAGGAATAAACAATAGCTTACAGTTTATCTCATTTCTATAATTCCTGTTAAATCTTTGTTGAGTTGGTAATAAAACCTTCTATACACTAGAATTTTTCATTGAGAAATGTTGACAGTATTGTTATTTGTTTTTATTTAAAATCAGAGGTTAAATTGTCATTCAGAAAAGGTAAATCTTTGCATTTTGTGGAGTTACCATTGGTTGTTTGTTTATTATTTTAAATAAAAAATTATTTTTTGTGTTTATTACTTCAATATTAATTGTAATCAAAATGATTTGCACGTAAAAATGAATTTACTGCATTTTTACCCCATTTTGATATATGACATTCGTTTGACAGATTTTCTAGTGAGAAATGTGTAACTAGAAATAGTGACACCAACATAAATAAGTTTGGGGTATAACAGTGCATGCAACAAATACCCTAAACATTTTAAAAGGATTGGAATTATAGAAATGAGATAAAGTATATGAAAAAATTAGGTTTTATTTCTATACTCATTACATCTTTTTCTTCTAACTAAACGAATCTTGATGCTTTCTGATGTAGATGACGATTCAAATAAAATATTTAATAGGACCTATAACTATTTTTATCGTTTTACATAATCCAAAAAAAAACTTGAGAAACTAAAACATACTGTGTAAATAAAACTTTGAATTAAATAGATTATCTCTTTTAAAATATTATACAACCTGCACCCTTCACAAATTCTTTAGCCCGAAAAATTCTTCGTACCCGTAGTCTGTAATTATAGCTACGTTAGCCATAGAAAGAAAAAGAGCATGTAGCAAAATGGTTGCATAAACAATTTTTTACAAAATTCTGGCCGTCATCTAAGGCCTTAAGCTTATTATACAGTAAATGTAATTTTTAAGGAATTAAATTTAAGCACTGCACTGTCCATATATTATGCTTATTTTGAATCTGTAATGTGTTATGGTATCATATTTTGGAAATTTACCAGTCAAGATAATTTTGATGCAATTTTTAAAGTACAAAGCAAAAGCAATTAGAATGATTCTTCACAAAACTTGTAATGAATGTTGTAAACAACTTTTCATACACTTGGAAATACTCACCTTAACTAATCTTCTTGTTTGCAAAATCCTAAACCATGAAACTGTGTTGAGCAATAGCAATAATATTCCATTAGCCCAACCGCGGTCAAAATTCAATCATGTACAAAGCTGTCTGAATACAGTGTGCTTCACACCCAATTAACCAAATTTCACAGGTGGATAGAGAGATAAAAAACAAACATAATTTATACATTTCAATTTTTCCGTAAACCAATAGTTTAAACAAAGATCATAGGTCATAAAGATAGGGTATAACGTATAGTGTCGTTTATGCGCCATTTATGGGACACCCTGTATATTGCAGAAGAGTGCTTCTTGTAAAATTTTACTAATTTATTTCAAAAATGATGGGAAAAATATTAATATTGTAAATTATTTTTTGATATATCTGTGGGGAAGACAATAGTTTGTCTTTATATTTATATTCTTTCACAAAGTCACAACACTTACAATGCTCAATGAAAGAAAAATTGAAAATCACATTGCACCACCTCTAAATATTAACGAATTTGACTGGAATTCCACAAGTGTATTTGTTTCACTCGTTGAAGAGTATGGTGGGGTGTCCCATTGAAAAATCAAAAATTTTTTTTCTGCATCACCCTAATGGTGAGATAAGAGAAAATGTGTATATACCATATGTCCCTTTTGAAGATGCATCATAGGGATTTCCCGTGTAAAATCTTTAATCTTGAATTCTGTCTCTGTTATGCATTTGAGAAAAAAGTGTTTAAAATAAAAGTTGTTCAGAATTTAATTATTCTGCACATGAACTCAGAATTTTTGCTTAAAGATGTACCACACATTTAATATTTGACAAAAGTGTTAGAAAAACCTGAAATCTTAACTTTGGAAAAATCAATGTATGTCTTATAAAGTAGGCTAAGTAGCATGAAATACATTTCTACTCATTTAGCAGTTATTTTTCTAAAATTTCTAAATATTTATATTTGTGGAATGAAAATTTCTGACACGGAATAAACGAACTTGTGATTTTTATTGCACAAACAAATATTGATAAATCCTGACAAAACAAACATTAAATGAGTAAAAATACACTTCCACCTCGACATTTAGTGTTAATAATGCATTTCGTGCCACTTTTAGGTTTTTTATTATAAAACATGCACCAGTTTTAAAATTTAGGTTGTTTTACACTTTTATCAAATACTATAATATGCCATAATTATATTCTTAAAAAAGTTTTGAACAACTTTTACTCTAAACATTTTTTTCTAAAATGTATAACAGAGATAGAATTCAAGATTGAAAATATTACATGGAAATCTATATGTGTATCGTCAAAGGGACATACGGTATGTATGTTAGCACTGCGTTTTGTGGGGTTATACTCTGTATTTATTAAAGCACTTGCAACATATGAAAAATTACTATGTACTACTTTTCATTTTTCAAGATTTGCTCAGCAGCTTCAATTATAATCATTTTTGAATGGTAACAGAAAAGAATTTAAACAGAATTTGATTTCTGCGATTTATAGCAAACATGTTTTAGACACTTTGTATAAGAATAAGTAAATAAAATTTTATTCACGCAAAAATTACGATAATTGAATACTTTATTTGGAATTGCATTCTCATGTAATGCAAATTATCAGTCGTATAAATAAAATCTCAATATGTAAAAATATTAATATAGGTGTACAAAATATAAAACAAAGAAGAAAAACAGAAACTGAACAAGTATTATACATTTTATACATGAATACACAAGTTTAAACACTGGTTATCATCACATAAATTTTGATCCTTTTATTCTTAGTATATATAAACATCGTTAAAACTTTGAAATTATTATTTGTAATACATTCAGAATAGACTATTAATGGGATAAAATTTAACTATAACCAATAAGGGGAAACAAAGCTATTGTATTTTACATGTTTATGAACTGCCACAACAATGTTTTGATGGAGGTGGTGGTACCTGATCATCCTCGACAACCAGCACATTCCTTCTCTGCGAATTTTGTCGAGTAAGCGTATTGTTTTGTGTTTCTTGCTCAGCTACCCTTTCTAACATCTTTTGTGTTAATGTTAAAAACATTTCTTCAATACCCTGATTCAATTTTGCCGACGTTTGAAAGTGCAATGCACCTACTTTCGAAGCGTATCTAAAATTATATTTATTGCAGAAACCAACATGAAATAATTTAAAAACTTACGTTTCTGCTTCTTCTAAACTAACATGCCTATCTTTCTCAAGATCAGTCTTATTTCCAACAATAACAAGGCAAATATCTGTACCCAACATTTTTCTCAATTCTTTAACCCAACTTTTAATTCGTTGGAAAGAGTCTTCATCAGTTATATCATAAACCAATACTGCACCATTTGAAGATCTATAATAAATAGGACCCAAAGCATGAAATTTCTCTTGTCCTGCCGTATCCCATATCGCCAAATTTACTCTTTTACCTTCAATATTTAATTTCTTATTTAAGAAAGAAGCCTATAACATTTAAATCAATTATTAAAATTAATTAGTTTAACAAGGTTTCACAGCATATTACCTGCACAGTACTAATGTGATTACTATTAAACTTATCTTCTACATATCTTAAAACTAAACTTGTTTTACCAACACAACCTTCACCTAGCAAGACAACCTTAAAATTCTGGGTATTTGTGGAAGTGGAGATATTCGCCATCTTAGTTGAACAGATTTATTTGATTCTAAAAATGTATTTTAAGCTTGTGTTATGATTAAATTTAAAAACAGGAATCAAATTAAGCATGACATTAATATTTTTGACAGCTGAATCAGCTGTTTCACTTCAAAATTGTAAACTATCCGGTAGGCGTGGTTTGTCTTTAATCTTTAATTTGACTACTAGATGGCATATTCATTTTTAAAAATAATAAAATAAATAACAGCTTTTAAATAATTTCTCCAGCCTTTCTAACAAGGGAGCTTTAGATAGAATAAAGGCAACATCATCTTCTCCAAATCTTATTATATTTATTAAGATTTTCCTAAAAATTCTTAAGAAATTTAAACTTGTAGTCATCTTGACGTTTACGGAAATGGACGTCAAATGACATTTCAAAAGTTGCTTTTCATATTTAATTTATTAAGTATTTTACGTTAAAACACTATGGAAAATATAATATCGATAAACTTAATAATTATTATTTAGAAATCGTTTCGAATTAACTTGAATCTAAAAGAATTCTTTTTAAAACAGCCACTGCTGCGCAGATAGATGCGCAAAAGCTCTATCAGTGTAACAGCCGTCACCTGTGTTATATTGGTAAGTAGGATCTCTCTTATTAATTTCCAAATTTCTCAGAACATACATAAAAATGCTGCACGATATGTATTGATAATATAGTGGTGTGATCATATCTTACATTTTAGATGAATGTCATCTGGAATTATAACGTAGTTAATTTAGAAATGATCAAAATTCTGTTGGCGTCTCATAACGCTGTTGAAGCGTTCTTGTCGTACATTATACGATACAAATCGGGTCAGGGTGTTTTCAAAAATATTAAAGCCTTTTCGTCAATAATATAAGGTGACATTTGATGGAAACGATTTTCGTGTGCATTTAAAAGATTTTCTAATCTCCATTATGTGTTACGAGGCCTAGACATTTTGATTCATGTCCTGAGTGGTTTTGCACGTAGACAATCAGATCGTAAAGGCACACGTGTTGAAGACTGCCCTAATTTTGGTTTTTGTTGATTTAATGTAAGTCAAGTTCAGTTTTTATCAGCGATCGTTCATTTGAAGACGTCTTCTGGACCCCCATGCAAAATTGCAGAACAATTATGTGATCTTGACACAATTTGCAAATAAGTAAAATAGAAAGTATCTACGACCATTTCTTCGTACCAGGTCGTTCTTTCTCTTAATTACTATTTCTTTTTGTAAATTGATTTTATCGAAATTGAATTTTATCGCGTTATGAAATTTTAAGGGGGCTCTTAATGTTCATCGAGGTATTTTCTCTGTTAATTGTGTTGGAACTCGATTTCCAGTACATAAGGTTAATTTTCGTTTAAATTCCAGGTGATTAACTTATTTTTATAAAGAATTGTTTATATTAAAAGAACCCGACGCATCGTATGTAGCGATAAAAGAATACCTTTGGTATTGTTTTTAATAAACAGAAGTGCAAGAATCAAATGCAGTTTTATCAACATTGATATGCGTTGAAAAAATTCTTTTGTGATTTGCAATAATAACTTTGTTTGGTATCATTGCTGTTATCGCGTTTAAACAGATTTAACTCCTCATTTTAAAGCAGAAATTTCAATTTCTCTAGTCTTTCAGTGATTTAATTAATAATCCTTGTGTTTAACGCGCCTAATTATCATGGCACCATTTGAACCAGAATTGGCCAAGGTGCGTTGGGGCAGGACGTGTATTGCATGTGGATGGGGTAACGTACGCCGGTACGCCGATTCATCATGGCGGGTGTGGACGTGCCATCGATCCACACAGCTCCTAAAAGCGCGTGGATGCTGTGGGTCATTGCCCCTCTAGTTCTTCGCGCCACTGCCATTTTACACCCCCGCTCGAACGGGCACGCTGCTGTTTTGTACATGTGGGGTCGCTTCACATTTGACATTAGGTGGATGCAAGGTTTTATAAATTTTCGTCGGGCTTGGAATAATATTCGGAATCCCCACGAATAGGGCGTTTGTTAATGTTAATTAGGCAGGAGTTAATATAAATTCAAATTCGGTTGTTTTAAGGAAGTTAATTAAGCTCTAACGAGGATGAAACACGGTAGAGCTCCTAGGTTTCGTCACAAAAGTACATTGCGAATAGTCGAAGAATTTCCTTAAATGTGTCCACATTACTAAAACAGTATTTTTTATTAGCATTATTTTACACTTTGTTTATGATCTTTTTTTTTATAGTAAAGTAAAAGCGTATCAAATATTACTCAACGCAAAAAATGGAAAACTTGAATTATTCTGCGAATTTAAACATAAAACACTGATATAGTGTAGGTCAAGACTGCAAAAAAAAGTGTCATAACAAGTTCTTGATATTATTATCAGTAAACTCCACTGATTAGATAAGTAAATTATCAAACGGGGCTTTTAAGTAAACACAACGTATTTTGATGTTGTAGTAGAAAAACACGAAATAAATTTGAAATTTAGGTAATCTCCAGAATCAATGTTTCTACATTTAAACTAACTTATTGTATTGTCAGAATTACGACTTATCTGTTGATTATGCATTTTGTTATGCAAACTAACGAAAATCGCCTATTATTTTTCGTGCCCGAACAGTAGCAAGCAAAACACATTTATCAGTGTTTTTGCCATCGTTGGTTTAAATTTAGAATCTCATACACACATACACTCACACATTTGCTCGTAGATACAAGATGATCGTTTGAATCTTCTGGTTGGTCAGTGAAGAGACGCCCAAGTGTAAACAACTCCATATATTTTTCAAGTTGCCATATTATGTCGCTAGACCAGTTTTGTTATCTACCGGTTTATTTTAAATTCTTATAAAATCGCTCTATACGTTACACACGGTCATGTACCATTTGGGTGTGCAACCAGATTTAAAATTAGGATTTGCGCTCAACAGGTGTTGTCGAAGATAACGCGATTTTTTTAAGAATGGAAAAAAAGTTTAAGGAATGCAACAGGGGAGTGCATCTCGTGTCTGCTTTCAGTCTGGACTATTTCTGGAATCGTTTTAAAATATTGTTTACTAATTGCCAATGTCACAGTTTGAAAACAAAAGTTTTAAATGTCCGTCTTGTTTTATTTTTGGCGAGACCTTTATTGCTGTTTTACGATCACAGCCAAAAATCATATTTTATCATCAAAACATGGGAACAAGACAGTCAACTGTTTCTTGGTTTTTCCTTTTTTATTCTAATAAAAATATGTAAGTGTAGATAATCCTTTTAAATGTAGGAATGTCCCTGTCTATTTTTTTAAAAGGTCAGTGATCTGCAGGTGGCAGTTACACTTTGAGATGTATTTCATTGAGGTTCATTGCAACTCAAGGCCGTTCTGGCGCTTAGAAACCGACGAGGTCGTTGCTGTTTGCCTATTACTCTCACTTTAAAAATGCATATTTTAATGCGAATCTAGCATTAAAATGCCAAAAAAGTAGCAAGATGAATAAGGATACAGTTGATGTTTGTAAATATTTGGAACGTGACTAAATTTTAAATATTCTTTAACGCTTCAGCTGTTCTCAGAACTGTATTTATTATTATTCATTTATTATTATTAATAATAAAAAATAATCACAGTGAAGTGTATGTAGGATGAGGCGATTGTATAGCGGTTTTTCTTTTTAAACCCCTTAGAAGTACGCGGCGACCAGGAAAAAATGGGACAAGTATTACTAGCAAATACAAATTGTCCTATTATTTGTGATAGCCGTTTTATATTCCAGCAATTCAGAAACACATTCAAACGTTGAAGGAAGAATGGGCTATCTCTCTGGGAATTTGAAATAACGACATTCATTTTAAGTAAGTTAAAAAATTGCAAAATTTGTAATTTGTCTGAATTAAAACTTGAAATGAAATAAAAAATTATCAGATAAATACAACAGCCAATATAACTTTGGGGCTGTTCTTAAATTACGTAACGCAAAATTAGCTCGTTTTTTAACACCCTCTTTCTCCTTGTGACGTACTTGTAACGTAACTCCGAACCCTCCTTCCTAAATTTTAAAAACGGACGAGAGGTATCCACTAGACGTCGAGTAGTTGTCTCGGACTGGACTCAAAAATCTCAAAACAAAATGAATTGCGTATCGCTCGACTTCACACGTCTCATCCCCTTCCAACACAACATAACGATACAAAGAAAGCCTCTTCCTCCCTTTCAAGCGTTACGTAATTCAAGGACGACCCTTTACAAAAAGAGATGTACAGTTCCATTTCTTTAGAATCTCCGCTTTTGGATTAAGAAGCGAAAGTTGTAAATCTATCGACAAGTAGTGTGGTGGTTGTAAAAACCCTAAAAACGAAAAACCAAATATTGTTATTTGATTTGGGTCAAGATACAGTATGCCAGTAATCCATGAAAGTATGTATCCCCATCTCCTTTATGTAAATATAACAGCGTAAAGAGCAAATTACTACCACCACAAATTACTCCCTACAGATTTGTAAGTTATAACTTTCACTTTTAATACGAAACGAAATTTAGTACGTCACTAGCGAAATTCTATGTTTGATATAGTACTTGAGTGTCACTACTCACAATGGGGTTTTGTTTTCTTAGGATATTATTGAACTTTCAGTCTCAAATCTCAAATTTAAAATTGTTAGCCTCCAATTTCGAAAATGTGTTATATTGGAAAGCAAGTTGATTGTGATACAAAAGTACCGACACCAAACAAAAAACGATCGCAAATTGAGCTCAATAATGATTTTCTCTCCGCTAGAGGCGCTGTTGATCTACATTAAATTTGACAGATTTATAAGTTTGAGGTTATTAAAATTTAAATTTTAGAAAAAAATAATTATTAATGCCTTGTTGTTGTGTATTCTTTATTCTTTGTAAAGTTTGCATGAGCAAGTATATATTTTCTATTACCTCGTAGTCATCTAGTTCGCTAGTTGATCTTTTGGGTTCGGATGATAAGCCGTCTAGTTAACGAAGAACCTAATCTTGGAGTATACACGATGGGACCTTTGCCATATTATTTCCTAAGTATTGTCGCATACGTAATGGAAATTTACGACACTCTCCATTGCTCGAGACAAAAGGTAGGGATGAAAACGGAAGAAAATGCAACTTTTTAAATTTCGCAAAACAATGCGAAAGCATTTTCACCTTAAATAGCATCAAGTGTTCATGTAAAACGTGGTCAACTTAACCACCCCCACCATCATGTCAAAACGCTTAAATACCGGAGGGTGATTGAAAAGCCCCCTCTCTTCTCATCTAAATCATGCCTCGGCCTTCACTGCAGTAAACAAAATAAATGTGATCAAAGTAGTAGTATTTATTTATATTTAATGACTACCCAAGTCATACAATAATCAAGTTAATAATAAAATAAACATTTAATGACTACTACAAATAATCATATTAATAACAAAACAAATACCAAGGTTTACTTTAAACTGGTATAAGTAATTCTTATTCAATATTTACCAGTTAATTAATAAATCAAAATTTACTTCCTCTGTGTTACAATTTTTGCAAACATATCTCAAGTTTAACACGTCGCAACTGGCTTGTGCTAATAAAAATCACAGTACGTAAAAAAATGTCCAATTTTATAAGAAATATTTTGTGTGTCAATTAATATTGAGTCTATCTTTACTAATAAATTTGCTAGAATGGTTTTCTGGGTAATTGTTCGATATAGCTACTCCTAGGAAAACGACGTTTTAAGAGCAAGTTTTTGGTATCAGCACGTAGGGAATTACCCACAGAACACAATTAGGTGGCCGGAGGTAAAGAAAATTAATCCAATCTTGGTGAAACCGACGAAAAACAAACACGATTTTTAAGCACATCTGAGGTTATATTGCATGATAAAAACAATGAAGTTGGCAACTAAATTAGCTGCTGTACACATTACCAACCGCCTACTGCAACATGACCCGCGTATAAATTTTATTCACCCCAATCTTGTGATGGGGGCGAAGCGAGGGGGTGGTTAAGTTAGAAGCAGTAAAACAATTGTTTTTTTTTTCAAGAATTCCACCCCAATCTTGTGGGGGGCCGAATTGAATGAATGAATTCGTTCATGCTTGCGCGGGGTCAATGTCCTCCAGGTGATTTAGGGAAATTGGGTTGTGGTACTGTCGATTGGTACACTGTCAGAGAGTTTATTACACAGAAAACATGGTGTCATGGTAGTCGGTGTGCTTGTGAAGTGTCAAATTCGTCGATTTTGGAAGTTTTTTAAAAAAACTTCTGAGTGTTTGGCGTCGGAGAGGCCTTCCGCAGGTGTGATTTGATTCTCTGATTGGATATACATGCATTGGTAAGGTTGAATTTTTACCGTAGAAGTTAAATCCTAGGGGTAGCTATATCGAACTGTTACCTACAGCACAAAATATGACAAAGCTGATATTATGTTGATATTATCAGAATCGGCCAAAAAAAATCATGTCAATCCCTAGTCAATAATAGTGTCAACAGTTCTAAACTTATGAGTTTAATGTGGAACAAATTACAAATAAACTGAACATTGCATATAAACATAAACGACACATCAGTGAAATGAACTGTAACGAAAGAAACCTGATATGTCTGAATATATGGGTCTCTAAATCGTATGATAATTTGTTAAAATTCAACTCGTTAGTGTGACAAAGACGCATGACTTTGAATCAGGACAGTAGTTAGAGTTGTAGAGCAGAGAGTAGTGGGGGGTTTTGAAAAAAAGTACCAACTACGAGCATGTGGATCTTCGACTAATATAAAAATCTCATATTTTATAAATAATGACGCAAGCAATTTATAACACCTAGTACTGCCATAAGTCTTTGGACAGAAGTTTATGCTTTATTAATCAGGTTAGCTTTGATCCCAGCGATTGCATTTTTATTATTGTATAATCATAGTAACCTGTCAAACAAACATTCGATCACCAAACGTCAAAACTCTTTCAGTTGCAAACATCTGGGAATGCAAAGCATAACCACAACGAACTCCGTTTTGTTACTTTTTAAAACTTCGGCGGCCATTTTGACCAAGTTCTCGAGGTGATATCAAAAAACTAAAAGTGTACGTTTGTCTTATTTTTTGATGTAGAATCCAAATCTGAAGTCAAAATTTCCAAATTTGACAAAAAATGCAAACAGAGACAGACAGACTTCGCAAATTCAATAACGACTCCTTCGGAGTTCATTGAAAATGTCTGCAAGTAAAACTACCCGTGTAGCTATAATAGAACTATTAGTGTGGAAAGAAACCACCTGAAATTTTCAATCTTAAAAAAATGTAATGTTGCTCAGGAAACTGGCAGTGTTGAAGACCGCAAAAGGTGTGGGCGTTGCATTCTGCAAGGACTCCAAAGATAATAAAGATTGTGTGAGAACATATAAGAAGAAATCCATGTTGGACACAAAAGAAAATGGCTCTATGGGTTGGAATATCGAGATACATGTCCAGGTTATTAAAAGATGATCTTCATGTAAGAGCTTATAAACGATATACGTCACATTATTTAAGTAATCGTTTAAAAAAGTTGAGACTGGAAAAATGTAAACGGCTACTTACCAGACACGCGTTAACCCAAGGACAAAATATATTATTTACCAATGAAAAAATTTTTACAGTGACAGAGTCTTTTAACAAACAAAATAGCAGGGTGTATGCTAAATCTTCTCAGCTGGTTCCTGAACACAACAAAAAGGTTATTCGCAGTCACCATCCTTCTAATGTGATGGTTTGGCTTGGCGTAAGCTGCAGTGGCATTACAGATGTTCATTTTTGTGAGGAGAGTGTCAAAACAAATGTCAGAAATTATATGGAAGAGATATTGGCCCCAATGTTTAAAAATCAAAAATGGACTTTCCAGCAAGATTCGGCTCTGGCTCACAAAGCCAAATCAACTCAACAGTGGTTAACCCTTAATGTACCAGACTTTATAAGTACGGAAGACTGGCCTGCATCTAGTCTGGTCAGAGCTGGAGCTTAAGAGTGTGTTCTAAACCCCATAAAAATCTGGAGTCGCTGAGACAAAAATTAGTAAATGAAGCATTGAATCTTCCTCTTGAAATTGTTTGTGCTTCTATAGACGATTGGATTCCTTGTTTAAAGGCAGTTATAAAAAACAAAGGAGGTTATATTGAATAATATAGTTCAAGATGTATTTGTAACTTATAGTAGTTTAATAAAGTGGATTATGTTTGAAAATTAATTTCTTAGTTTCCGTTTTACCAATTTGTATACTTGTCCAAAAATTTATGGCAGCACTAGGTATAATAAAAATTAAAACTGATCTTAATTTACTTATTTATCCAATGCAATTTATTATGATTAATTTAACATTTGCAAAAAAAATTGTTTACCTCAAATAAAATAAAAGGCACAATACCATTTTTTGTTTATTAAATAATAGCAACAAAATAAATTTATTTTTCTTTTTATTTTACAGATTTCCATTATTTAGTTTTTTGACTCACAATTCATCATGTTTTCATTCCATAGACCCAAGGTTTATAGATCTTCAACAGGATGCTGTATTTGTAAAGCTAAGTCTAGTAGGTAAGTTAAGAAAAAGATACTGCAGATGACAGAACAATAATATTTAATATTTCTTTTTCAACAGTTCTAGATTTACTGACAGTAAGAAGTATGAAGAGGATTTCCTTGAGTGCTTTCAGTTATCAACCCCACGCCAGGGAGAAATCTGCAATGCTTGCGTGTTGCTTGTCAAGCGTTGGAAAAAATTGCCAGCAGGATCCGATCGTAATTGGAGACACGTATGTATTCAACTCTTTTATCTATTTCTAATATGCTAACTTAAAAAAGCAATGTTAAAAACGAAAACTAAATTATTTTCTGATTTCCATCAAACTAACATTGTTACATTTAATGACGTAGAAATGTATTTATTTGTGGTATGAAAATCAGGTGGTGGATGCACGTGCTGGACCTGGCATAAAGTCCATGACAAAAGTGAAGAGTAAAAACAAGAGAGCTGCAGAAAATGGGAACGAGAAGAATCTTAAGAAGAAAAAGCATTTTGATCGCGAATACAGTCCAACTTTATCCGATAAAAGTGATGGAACTCCAGATGCTGAGATGGCCGAGGTAGATTTCTTTTCTGAAAGTGGGCCTAGTAGACTATCTAGCCTAGCGGCAAGTCCTGTTGCCAGTGATTGTGAAGACAATATTGGTCATAGTCGACGTCATAAATCTCTGGCTAAGCGTAGGGAAAACACTGCTGAGATTAGTGGATTTATTGATTTGGATTATTGGAAACAGTAAGTTCATTTTTATTTGTTATTTAGACTTACTTTGTGGTGGAACTCCATGTTAATAAAATTATACTTTAATAATAAACACACTATAGTGAATTATTATTATAATTTTATTATTATTTTTATTAATATATGATATACAGTGTGTCCCAATTTCGATGCTCACTATTGGGATCTCAGAAATTGTAAGAGATATGAAGTCAGTTAAATTAGAAAAATTTTGGCTATTTTGGAGATCAGTTTACTTATGCTTTTGTTTTTTCAAAAAAGTTTACAGCTTACTAGATATTTGCTAAAAACAAAATTATCTTATTTTTTTTTTAAGTGAAATATCTCAGGAACGAGCAAAGATAGAAAAGAACAGCAAAGACAGTGTTTTAGAGAATTTACTCCGAAACACAAAAAAATTATTTTCGTAATTGTCTTTTGTTTTATTTCGGCAGTGAAACATAAATGCAAATTTTTTCTAATGGAACCCCTACTTGATTTCCATATTACTGAACTACACGCCTTAAATTCTTTTCAGTGATGCACAGTTTGACATAGCTATTCTTTTGTTTTACCGAGTTATGAAGTGAAAATCATTTTTCATCATAGTGTGCCATGACATCTAACCCACAAAGTCGTGGAGTTTTATCAAAGAAATTCATTTGTTATGCAAAAATTGCTAAAACAAAACTTTTCCCACTCCATCAGGCGAAACAGAAACTGCTATTAACTAATAAAGAGTGGGGCGCAGTAGTTTGGTCTGATGAATTACGTTTCTAGGTATCCATAGGTGATACTAGGAGTAGAGTAATAAGAACAAAATTAGAAGCTTACAATACTGACTGCTTACGGACTAAAGTTAAATCCCCTGCCTCTATTATGGTATGGGGTAGCATGTCTTTGCCTACAATCGAACCTTTAGAGTTAGATGGTAGGAAACGAGTTTTTCAACAAGACGGTGCTTCATGCCACAGCGCAAGAAAGGTAAAAGTCTAGATGACTGAAAATAATCTAGAGGCATTGCCCTGGGTCTCCAGTAGCCCGGATCTATCACCTGTCGAAACGTTGTGGAATAGAATGAAAAAGAAGCTCAGAGAACATCCTGCTCGAACACTCAATCATTTGAAATACAGACTTCAAGAGATTTGGAATTCATTTACTCCGAATGAGTGTAAACACTGGTCAATACCATGCCTAGATGAATCGAAGCTGTTTTAAAACCACAAAGGCGGTACTGCCCAGTGATAGAAAGTTTTATTTAAAATGTTAGTTTTGTAGTCTAAGAGCAATGTTTCTTAAAATCAAATAATATTCAATAAGTTAAGTTTAGAAAGTTTAAATATGTGTTAATATATTTCTAATATGTTCTTAGTTAATATAGTTTTTTGATTAACAACTTTAGTTTCCATTCATTTGACGTAAATAAAAATTAAGCAGCTAAAACGCATTAAAAAAGTAATGGGCGAACTGATCTTCAATAGGGCTCGTAGATGAATAACACAAGACCATGTGTTGTAAGATTGCAGTTAGATGTGAAAATTATGTAATTAATTTTCTAGTTATCGCTTGTGGGTGCCTATTTGAGATTGCGAGCATCTCCTATAGGTTAGAGAATAGAGCCCTATGTTACTGTGTTTGTAAACCTGGGTTTATTTGGTTTTCGTTTTATTTTCCAGGGAACACATTTGCTGTGGAATAGTATTCCGTGGCTTGAATAAGGAATTACTGATTGATCCACGTTTTTTGAAGCCTTGTAGTGCACGTCTCGCTAATTGCAAGAACAGATTATTAAATCCTGCCAAGGTAGAAGGAGAAATGCCTGATGCCTCTATGATCACTAAGAATTACAGTGACAACAGTTCCGATTCTGGGTATGATGAATCATCAAATCCTGGAACAGTGGACAACAATGCCTTTAAGAAAGATGTACGAGAAGTTAGTATATCTCAATTAAATGATGGTTTACATCATAGTAATGGTAATTAATATATGCTCTCTATAGATTGTTTTAATTTATTATTGATGCTGTTATCTAATGCATAAGTTTTAAAATGATTGCATTTATGCATTTCTTGCAATGCATTATTATTATTATCATTACTAATTAATTATAAATATCATACCTACATTAGGAATCTTCTATTTCGCATGAATTTATCGTACCTAGATAACTGATAAATTTTATTATTTACTCAATAGTTTCTCGTTTTATTAATGTAAAATTTAGTTTGTATGTTGTAATCATTTTAATTTCAGTTATAATTAATTATGTACTTAGTAACAAGTGCATATAAAATGATATATCACACGTATTGTAAGAAATACATAATCGTTGTCTTACCAACAGTACAAAAAAAATACGATCGTCATCATTATATCAACATTTTAACTATTTAAATAAGTTTAGGAAAAAAATGTTGATTAGCGCAATGACTGCCTTTTTAAGGACTGTCTTTAATGCTGAGGTTGTTTGACATAAGATTTTAATCGTTTGACTGGGTCCAACAAGTACGATTTAAAAGAAAAAAAAAAAAAAATTAAACTTAAAAGACACCACTTAAGTGTAATAATGGACTATTTATTACTTGAATAGGATTGAGCTTTTTGAATGATTCTCTTACACTTTTTGTATTTACCTTTAAAGAAAAAAGAAACAAATCAAAGGAATTGCCTTTAAAAGTTAAAAAAAAAGTTATAGCACCTTTTTAGAAAACGAAATGCCTTTTCATTTATTGTGAAATGAAAAATTATAAAAAAAGCGTTATTCTGAGAATTTTCTAAAATAAATAAAGTATTTATCGCGAGCAATATAGCGCTATTCTAAAGAAAAAATTTGATAATTAAAAAAGCATCATATCAAAATCATGGTGTCTTCTACATTACTGCCAAACTAATTAAGTAAAAAAAAAGAACTAACATACCAAGTGTTCCTCTCTTCTTAAAGACACAAGTATTTTGCATAAATTTTTAAATGATTTTTATTTTTAAATAATTTATTTTTTTGTATATTATTATGGCAGCAATATTTTTAGTGATTTTATGAATATTAAAGGAAAACAAAATGTATTTTGTCTATCTTGCTTTGTGATGCTTTTTGTAGAGGTTATATGTATAATGAATAAGCAAGGATGCAAAATGCATGTGGAGACTGGATAATAATAATAATATATTAATAAACCTAGTCGTGTTTAATTGGCGCGTATGCAATTTGATGGAATCTCATGTAGTTCTTGTTTCGCTTTAAAATTAAAACTAACAGATTTACTTTTATTCTTGATTTAATTTTAACTTGTTGCAATTTTAATTATTATTTAAAGATTATAGATTCTTGGTAAACTGTAAGAATATTAATTTACATGTGCTAGAAAGTTTTAGAGGTGTAATGACATCGAGGGATTTATGCAAATTTTTAAGAAATGGAAGTTTACTAGAGAGAGAGAGAGAGAGAGAGAGAGAGAGATGAGTGTTTATATTATTTATCATAAATTTCCAGATTTATTTATTAGTAAATGTTTGTTTGATGTACAATTTTATTGCTTATGAATTCATTTAAGGATGTATTGGTCGAAGAATGTTAGACAAAAGCATGATAATTGTAACTGAGTTTATCTTTTGACTACGATTAAGAACTGTTCATGAAAAAAAGTCTCTAGTAAGCAAGGAAAATATGAAGCGATTAAAGAACACAACTTTATTATCAACAAATAAACAATTAAGTAATTTGTAAATCAAAATTATAATGTTGGGAAAGAACCTTAACTTTTCTTTTGATACCTCATCGCATCAATCTTTGTACTTTCACATGCTGCATCCCACATTTGCTTAAAATCTTTATCATTTGTCGCAATTGCATTTGACAATTGCCCAATATCTTTCAATTCCGGACAATTTGGAGGATTGCAATGTTGGGTACAACTTTCATCTTATTATTGTTTGAATACAAACCAAGAATGGCTTTAGCATAATTACTGAACTTTTGTGACTTTGAATTAATGGTAGAAGAAGTTTTCCAAATACTCTTTTATGTACTGAAAAATGGGGTGTAGTTGATGGAAAAACGACTTCGTAATTTTTGAGTTTATTATTACTAGTCAATGTTATACTAACTTGGTCCTTTCTAAATATCTGTTTCACACGTTTTATGCAAAAATCAATTATATATTTTCCTTTTACAAAATGAAAAATTTTTGGCCAACGATGCCCCATTTTACACTACATCTTCTGATTAACTGTATCGAAAGCAACGAATGTATTGCTTTTCAGAAACTTCTTAGCAAACATGTCCAGCTTTTTGCTTTTAAGTTTATCAATATTGCCCCGTTGAGATGAAACATAAAATTGCTGACCTGGTAGTTGTAGTTTTCTTTAAGAAATTTAGGACTGCAGACACTTTAAAGTGCAATTCTTCATTTAGCTTAATTTTCTATACATACGATCTTGATACACACCACTGTTTGATATCCCTTTTTGCTTTTGTTTTATCCACTGGACATTTTCTTTCAAAACCTTTCTTTCTTTCAATTGACAATTTTAAATTAATCTTGAGGCTTTCTGAAATGCGAACATCATGTATTTGGCATTAAATTAAATGTTTTGACACCAACAATTCAAATACGTAAAAAATGACTTTGCATCCATTTGACACCAAGTCCTAAAAGGCTAAAAACCATTGAACTTTTAACTCTAGAAGCGTCTTTCGCATAAGCTGCCCATTTAATATTTATGTTCAATATAACTTACAAAGTTTTTATTTACATTTCTTACAAGGACATGAATGAGTACAATATGAGGAGGAACATGTTTGAAGAAATTAATGAATAAAAATAAGATATTTAAGTGAAATGTACATTTACTCTAACATAATTTGTGTTGTTGATACCTCTATTAGTTAATTCTTGGTTACAGGTACTCATTTCAACATTTGTTTTGTTTATAATACACTTTCTGTCTATGTTCTAATAACTTTGCTTGTTACATGTACAATATGCACGGCAAGCCAAACAATCAAATGCTATAGTAGCCGATGTAAATATTACTTGCTGTATTTGTAGGTTATTTTGGACACAAAGAAATCTCACCACAAAGCATTTCTATAAGTTAAGATTTCAATGGGTAAAAACCTTGGCACCCGTCTTAATTTTGAAAATGCCAGGTGTTTTAACATATCTAGTTTTTATACATAAAATAAAATTAGGGTTGGTACTAACAACATAAATGTTAAAATGTGATTCTATTGATACTTATAATACATGTCAAAATGGTAGCTTTATGTTAAGGGTAAAACTAAAAAGTATTGCGTTTAGCTCTACGTTTGTTAGAAGAGTCATTAAATATAATGATCTCACCAGTAATATCAAGCAAATCAAGAATGTAAAACATTTTAGGGCAGAAATTATAAATAACTTATTATTCCAGAACAGATAAATGTTTTTTTTTTATTATACAGTGGAACTTCCATAAGTCGAACTTCTGTAACTCGAATTTCTCTTCAACTCAAAACTTATTGCGTCCCCTTGCACTTCAGTACCAATTGCATGTAATTTCTGTAACTCGTATTTTCTACAACTCTAACTAATTATCGCGCCCCTTGGATTTCGAGTTATGGAGGTTCCACTGTATATTATTATTTTGGTTATTCTTGTAGCCTATCTTTTTTCATGTTTCAACTTGTTTTGACGACATTTTAATAAATTTTATTTCTACAAGCAGCTTCTGAAGAATTTACATTTCATATACAATGCACTGTAAAGATGATAGTTGTTCATCTTTTGTTTTAATAGAACTTTGCCACAGCTAACTCGACCACTTTTTTTCGTGGACAGTCTTTAATATTAATTTGCATTTGTGGTATAGAATATTTTGACACTAAGTACTTCGTTAAAAAGAAAAACATACAAGTAGTTACATGGATTACGTGATATTGCATTAAGGCTAGGAGATACCCACTGGAAGTGTAGCACAGCTGCTTCTTATCTTTCTTACTTGCAGTGATAATGATACCATCTACTATTTTCTTATTAGTAACAAAAAAGCTAACTTTTAGATAAAATAAAGAGCAATCAAAAAGAAACCTTATCATGATCGGCTTTGAAATGAAAAATGTATGTTGGCGCTTGAAATATTATAGCTACAAACAGTTAAGAATGACAATATTAGTTGTCAAATTTTGTGGTTAGTTTCTGAGAATACTTTAAACACCTTCAAATTGTCCAGTATGGAAAATATGCTTTTAGGAAATAAAATTTTTGTTCTTAACACAATTTCTTTTAAATTACACAAAACTTTAAACCAAACTGGCAATTCTAAGCGAACTTATTTGACAGGCCTTGACTTATGCAACACTGCATAAAATAAATGAAATCAAAAAACAAAATTTTATTAGAATATGAACTGTAACAGAACTATGAACACATAAATTTATATTTTATTCAAAATGGTCTCCACGTGCTTGTATACAGGCTTTTAATCTTCGAGTCCAGTCATCTATGGCAGCACGTACCATATTCATATCAATATTGGCCACTGCTTTTACTTATAGTCTTAAGGAATTGAGGTCTGGACTTGATGATGGCCAATCTTCATGTCTAATAAAGTCGATATTTTGGCGACAAAACCATTCTTGCGAAGATTTTGCTTTGTGAACTGGTGCCGAGCCCTGTTGAAAAAACCAGTGCTCATTCTTAAACATAGTGGTACTCAGAGACTTTACAGTTCCATCTAAAATTTCTTCTTGATACACTTTAGCTCCAGTTTTCATGCCTTTTTGACAAAAATGAACTTGTGCGGCCCCCAGATAAGAAACGCCTAACCAAACCATCACAGGAACCTTTTTGGCAGCTTCAGAACTGCTATGAGCATACACTCTTATCATTTTGCTTGTTAAAATGTTCTTCGATAGTAAAAATTTTCTCATCTGTGAAAAGAATTTCTCGATGCTTGTTATCTGCGTACCGTCGTAGAAGCAGTTTCGCTCTTTCTTGCCTAATTTTTTTTAAACGTGATGTAAGAAGCCGGCCCTTTTTTCTACAATAAGCATGAAGATTGAGGTCCACATTATAATAACTTGCTTCAAGGATTCCCTTGACAAATTCATCTGCAAAGCCATCAACTTCTGTTTTCGTCTAGGATTTCGGTGAATACGAGCTTCAACAGCTTTTATGACGTGCGAGGCTGACCAGAGGTTGGTGGTTTGTCAGCAGCAGAGGAGACTTCAGTGTATCACTTGATGGCGCGATAAACAAATTTCTGTGTGATTTTAAAATTTTTCAATAATATAAAAATTGTTGTTGCTAAATGCCCACACCTGTGTAAAGCAATTACGGCAACACGATCTTCTTTTTTACTCCACTTCATTATTATTTAACAACCTATCACAGAACTGTCGACACCTTTGTATTCTACAATGACAGAACATTAAGTGACATACCTTTATTTGTTTTCAATGGTTACCTAGATCGTATACAAAAGCAATAAAATCTGGGACAGAACTTAATGACCTGACTATGTACATCAGTTTTAATTTACGTCCAAGGTTTCTTTTTGATTGCTCTGTACAATAACAAAATGAATGCCTTCTAAGACAGTTGGACAAAAAAGATTTATTCTAACATGCCAAGCTCTAGGGCATACATGGACACGGGAGCCAGCCCAGTGGACTGAATTGGCTATAAAGGTAAATTATTCTCTTGTTAATTCTTTATCTTTTATTGTTTATTTATGTATGTTGATAATCGGTTATAAGGCATAATAAAAAAAGTTTCTATGTTCTACTATAGATTTGTTCTTATTGTGAAATAGGTCACCCAAAAATTTGTTATTATTGTACTAGACGTTGCGAAAATAATGGTTTTCTTCATCAGTAGTTGAACTAACAAATATGTAATAGAATATAGGAAGCTTTTGTTTATTATACCTTAGGGGCTGTCCTTAAATTACATAATGCTCCAAGGGGGGGTCCAGAGTAGCATTACCAAGGGGAGGGTGGGGGTCAAGAGTAGCGTTACGTAATGATAAAATGTTATTGATAAAATTTAAACTCATATTTACTTGTCTGAGCTCAAACAGTCTGTGTCTAGGCCACAACAGTCCCCCACTTTGACTAAAGTAGTGAAAACAATTTTAATTTTGTATTTCTTATGCATTCCTTTCTAATTAAGTCTTTTTCAATTTGAACATTTTCATATCAAATGTGGGGGGGGTGGAGAGTATTGCATTAATTTGGCTCCGGGCCCATGTATGATCTAAGGGTATCTCCCTGCCTCGACTTTTTCATTTGTTACTTGGTTGCACGACATAATTCTCATCCATGTAAACATTTTAATTGTTCATCAAGTACCAAATTAAATTAGTTTCTATGGAAGTAATGCACAATATATCCTACTTACACTAATTAATATTACTATACGCTTTTTTATTTGATGATGAGTGTATTCTGAAAAGTATGTGGTTTTTTTTTGTAATTATAGTTGATTTTTGGCAAATTGAGCTGCTTCTTCAAACCCATTTCATTAAGAATGTCATAAATTTGGTGTGCACAAAAAAGCAATGTTTTAAACCATTTTTAAAGTAAACTTTTAAGTGAACATAATCTGGCGTGTTATTTTTGCTAGAAGTTTCAGTATAACATGTTGACATCCTGACTGACTATCAGTCTTATTAGTCAGTCTGTTACCAAGAATAATAAACCCTTTCATAGATAAAATTCTATCAAAAATATACCCTTACTTGTAATGTAAGATTAGTAAAAATTGTTTTGTCAAAGTTACCTATGGTCCAGAAAATGTATGTCTTATGCAGTGTGTGAATACTGTTTGTGAATTTTTCTAGGTTATATGTATTATTACTGTGAAATACATAATTTAAATTAGATTTATTATAATTAAATTAACAAAATATAGAGATAAACTTCTAAAACAAATGATTTTGTTGTATCGTCCACACCAATTCTTGATTTGAAGTTAATCTGTAACGATTCACCAAAAAATTGCAGTTTGACAGATTGTCAAAAGTAAAGACAAAAATGACAATCTAAATATCTGAAGGGATTAATCACAGACATCATTTTGTTTTCATAGGTCACTTGATCAGAAAATCTTCTGCGGATGCAATATACAGGGTGTTTCACTTAAACTACCAGGCCACATATTTCAGTAGTAAATTAGACAAGATATTTAGATTTTGTAAATGGCATTCGCATTATGCCAGTATAGTTACATCAAATTCCAAGGTGTGAAGATCGTTCAATATAAAGTCAAAGGTTTTCAAGATATTCTGATTTGAATGTCAGTACTGTTCGGAAACAAAAATCTAGCAATCATTTTTTATCTATTTGTATGTAATAGTGCAGCTGTAAAAATTCTTTGGAGATCATCTCCTGGTCTTAGATAAACTAACTAAACTTTGTACAGAAACATTTTAGCTTCTTTGAGTATCCTACGGCACAAACTGAAAGAAGCTAAAATGGCCAGTTATACCGTAATAACACCTCGTACAGTTAGCATCGATATGCTATTACATTTAACAGTGTTGTGCCATAAATGCACCAGCACATTTGTTTTTGATCAAACCTTGCATTAAAGGTGTATACATTTACAATCGTAATGATAACAGAATCAGTTTGCATAAATCCTTCATTTCCGTACTTTTTCTAGCCTTGAAGATTAAAGAGCTGATGATTTTTTTATCACTGATATGAGTAGTTTGAGAACTTCTGTGTCTTTAAGCTTATGTATAGATATAGAATGCGCGTTTGTTAAAAGAAATGGTGTCAGACAAAGAAGAACTCTCGACCGTGCCATTTTTAATTATTTTTAAAAATTCTGATAAAAGACACAGAAGTTGTAAAGTGGTTTTCTACTATTTAAATATAATGATTGTACTCACAACAAATATAGTTTGTATGCCGATCTCAGATGTTTTTATAAGACGTATACATTCTTTTATATTTTCACAAATTATATAGAAAGTATTATAATTACGTTACTTATTTAAGGAAAAAGTATAATATTTATTATGTATATCTGTGTACAGTAAGAGTATAGCTTGACATTTTCTAAAGCATACTGCCATGGCTAGCAGTTAGGTTATTTAATGATGATAATAATAATTATTGGAATAATATAACAAATTCATTCAAGTACAACTCTTCCAATCACATACAAATAAATAAGATGGAATAAAAACTTATTCGTAACATCTATTAGAAATACTTACTTAATAAAAACAAGTGAAAACTAGCTAGCCAGAACTAAAACGAATATCGTGATTTATATATAATATATACATATATATAATATAAAGAACATTTTGGCTAAATTAAGGTAATTTTATGATGTAATCATAAAGCCAATTACATTCTTCAGATCTCTTTCAAAAGCTCTTCTTGTAGCTCTTTTCTGAAAGTTTATAATATTATTGTGTGCAATAGCAATTTTGTGTGAATCAGATTTAACTTTTAGCAATACTAACATTAATCAACGAGGAATTAAAAAAGGGAAAATCATTAGAAAAGAGTGTGATTATTAAATTATTATAAGGGCTTCTCAAGGAGTTCAAAGAGGAATGCTGAAAATATAAATCAGTATAAATGCATTAATTGTTGATAATGCCAAAATTGTTACTAATGCAATAATATTGACAGCAATTGTTATTTGATATCACCACTGTTTATGGTTAAGCTAGTGTAATTGAGATTTTATATTATACATAGCGAAACCAAGTTTCTAGACTTATAAAGTCATATTTTAGCAGTAACCTGAAACTATTCGAATTGGTATTTATTAGATAAAAAAGGGGCAGCCATTTGAAATGTTTTTCCCTTTGAAAAGTAGGTGTTGCTTTTAAAAAACCCCTCTTTGCAAGGATTTTTTATTGAGATGTTTTTTTAACTTAAAAAGTGGCTGCCCTATAATTTAGTATAATAGTTGTAACTTTAATTGTCAGTCATTTTGTGAAAATTATGTATTTGAGTGTTAATATTTCCATACAATGTGAAAAGATTATCATTATTGTATTGTGTATCTATCAATAAACTTTTAAGTACATGTGTGTATTTTATCTTCAGTAGTAATAACTGTTAAAATCTCATGGGTGGTTGCGCAGAAACTAACTGTGTTCCGATTACTTGCCGATGCAATGAATATTTTTTTGGCAATTGTTTCGTTACGATCTCCTTGTGATAAAGCGTGTTCTGCTTTACCGCTAAACGCTGCATGTTTAATAGTATCGAATATTTTTTTTTTTTTCTTTACTAGTGATGTCACAGTTCGTCAGTAGATGGTCTGTACAAATAGTAGAGCTGACAACGTCGCAATCGCGTTGTTGTGTTTTTGCTGTCATTTGTTAGTTGTCGGGTTTCTCCGCTTTGTTGATTTCAACCAAAGATAATATAATTATCTGTATTTTCTACGTCTGTTATTGACTATTGTTTTGTGATTTAGTGGTTAGCGTATTTGTATAAAACGTTGTAAATATAATATATATAATAACATAACACCGCATAACCTCAACAATAAAATTAAAACTTCTAAGCGCTTCCTATAATACCGACAGCACTCCAGTTTTCAGCGTTGTCATATCGTCAAAGACTTGTGACGTCACTGGAGTGGCGGGAAAAGTTTTTTTAAACTTTAAATTGAAAAAAAAAGTGAAAATCGAAGCAGAAAAAATCTGAAAAAAACCAGCGTTAATTTAAAACGAAAGCAACCCAAATAAGCAAAAATAATATTTTAGGAAACGACCCCATTCTAGAGTGATCGCATGTAATTCTTACAATATTCCCAAAAAAGGGAAAGTTCTTTCAAGTTGTTTACAAGACAAACGGTGTAAACAGGGCACTAGACAACTTGCCAACTTGCCTTTTTTGAGAATATCCCAAGAACTGCACATGATTATTCTTATCTGCTCGGCGTGGCAAGCATAATCAAGTATTCAAAGCAGGATTTAAGCTAAGGTTGCCAGATTCTCTATAAATAAATACAGAATAGGAAAAAGCAAAAAAGGGCCATACCATGTCATTTTTTACTCTTGCCATTTGTTTTTAATGTTTTGTTTACCATAGAAATGCCTTGTTCAAATAATTGCTATAGTCTGTCCACTGAATAATTAATGACATAAACGTTACCAGTAACGTAAAAACGTAATGTAAAAAGTAGTATCCTAGTATCGTGTCAAAATTTCAAAAAAAAGAAGTGTTGAAAGGTTATAGTTGTGTTGTAAAATATTATTGAAATTAGAAAACGAAAAGTGTACTCAAGACATTCTGTAAGTGCAATAATAAATAGAAAATAAAAACATTTGCTGTGCGCGAAAATGCTCCCCGAAGAATTAAGCTTGTAAATAGAATTGTATATAATTTTATAATTAATTGATTTGTAAATAATGGCAATTAAATGTATTAAACGTATGTAGTAGTTTCTGATGACACTACATTGGCAACGAGAGATCAACAATTAAAAAAAATGGAAAAGGTAAAATTTAATTAGAATTTTTTAAATTATAGTTTTGCTCTGACATCTAGTGGAAACCACCGAAAACCTGATTGAAGTTTACTTCGCTGAATTGACCAATACCATGAAAAGGCGTGCACATGTATTGGAACTACCAATATAAAAAATCTTACAAGCTATATTTTTCTTGCCTAATTTTGGTGTATTTTTTGCTGTTGGGTTAAGTAACTAACATTTGAAAAAGATTAATTATTCAGTGGACAGAGCGTAGATTCTATAACCTGGTTTTTTGTTATAGAATTCAAAGCTTTGATTCTATCACATTTTTACAGTGTATGAGAAAGATACAGCAAATTTGGGTTATAACCTTAAAACTAAAAATTTAAATAAAGAAAGCCACCATAATGCTGATTTAAATAAATACTTTCGATGAGTAATATGCGATCATTAAAATTTTAATTCCCAGGAGGTTATGAAAGAAAGAATCATATCTTAGCTTATTTTGAAAAATTATCTGTCAAATTGACAGTTTGCATTAGAAACAAGACAAAATCATCAGTTTATAGGTTATGTGTTGGCATGCGTTGTGTCTAAGCTACGGCCTACGGAAACATTTCACAGCCTCTGGGAACAAATTTTAATGATTGCATGTTATAACATACAATATTCCAATTATTCAAAGGTTTGAGTCTAAATATTTAAAGATATTTAGAATTTTATTAAATTTTAGAATGTTGTTCATTACAAAAGTTAATTATTTTAGTTCAATCTAAAGTTATGTTGCTAGATAAAAGTCTAGTTTGCAAAAAAGAAGTTTGCTGAGAAAAAAAGCAGTAACTAAGTAATTTTTTGTTAATAACAGAATGTCTTGTTCAATAAATAATAACAAACAAGCTAAAAATGCAAGCATTATTATAACCAAACTAAATGACTCATTTCTCACTTTGTTATCGCACCATCTTTAATTTACTATTGTGTCATCTTTCAAAGTCGATTTTCTTGAGAATGGTGTGAGATATCGAAATGCAATTTTCATATTCGTAAAATTCTGTGTCTAAATCATATACCATATGTAGGGTAGAGTGGCCACATACAGACAGACAAATCAATTTTAGTAACCGAATTCTTTTTAGCTTAGTTGAAAATTGTAAAAAAAGATAAAATATAAAAAAAATTAGAATAGAATATTTTAATGTTATAAACATATAACATTTGTTAAATAAAACTTATTTTATGCGACTTCTACAGATGTGTACAATGATATAGTAATTTAAAATTTTACAAGATTTTATGAACATGTAATGGAATAAAGATAATAAATGATGCGTGCCAAATCAAGTCTTATAGTTGTTTCAATATAAAAGAAAAGGTTAAAATCAACTATGAAGTCATGAAGAAAAACAGATTGATAAGTACAAATGAAAAATAAGAACAGGAAATTCATCTAGTCAAAAAATTAACGTGAATGTTTTAATAATTTCAAAAAAAAGAACTTACAATATAAAGTTAGAGGAACTTTATTAAATTTAACTTCATTAACATTGATAGCGAATAACAATATACATTACTTAAAGTTATAACAAGTTTTGGACTTCCATTTTTGTACAAAATTCTTCAACATTATTTGGCCCTGTAAATAAATTAAAGCAGAAGTTAAATTTTTAAAAGAAAAAGTGCATTATTAGTATTTACTTATGTACCTTCTAATATATTTTGTTGCCTGGGAGAAAAATAGAACTTTCCCGTGTATGTCCTAAAAACAATTCTTTGCTGTAACCAGATCTAGGGGTGCACAAGTGAGTCTTCACATGCCAGGTGGAGATGCATGCATTGTTTTTATGGACTGGAGGATTCTGTATTGGAGAAAGAAGGAGTACAGTGAAGTGAATATCAACAAAATAAATAAAAGGTGGAAATTAGGGTTTACTTACTGTTATTATTATTATTGGTGCTCAAAATTTGAAAATCTAAAACAATTTAGAAGTAAATTTATTTTCTTAATTAATAAATTGTGTTTGAATATAAGGTACAAATAATATAATAGAAAATAAGTTTATTAATACAACTTAACACTCGACGTATTGCAACATATTGCATTCTGTATCTATCTCTCTATCTGTTAAGCATCCCCAGCGACCCATTAATATTAAAAATATAGATGGCTGCAAATACATTACAGTAAGCTAACAGATCAGTTCCGAGTATATGGAAATGCATGGTTCATTTAAATTATTTTTCTATTTCTGAAATAATGAAAATATATGTATTTTAGTATAAGAATGGCAGAACAACTGGTAGAAATAAAAAGGGAAAACTGCATTTAAGCATTAAGGAGATCCAAGTACCCCCCTAGTATAAAGAATGTCTATTAGAAAATAATACTTAGGGATTCTTCTATTATGCATTTGAAAATTAATTTTCAAATTAATTGAGAAAATTTTTATCAAAATTTCCGAAAATTTCACTCATTAAATAATTATTAACATTTAATTGACTAATAAAAAATATAGCACTCTGAATTACCGGTATATGCTTGACAACACCGCGAGAGAGGTGAAATGTTTTCTGGCAACGAGAAGTTATCGACTACTCCTATTAAAACTGTTTTTGAAAACTTTTTAATATATTTAAAATTGTTTAATAGTCCTATTATTTTGATAGGTAACATAACGGCTTCAGGTAAATATTGTTGTTATAATTTGTCTTCAAATATCGTTATAAATTTTAGTAATCTTTTTTTTTGTAATTTATAATTCAATAATTACGTGTTTTCTAGGTTTGACTTTCCAATAATATTGAGATATTTATTTCAATACAAAATGATGGAACAATTTAAAAAAACGGTTGTTGGTTTTGCTGATACTTTGACAATTTTTAAAAACTTCTTAACAAAACGACAAGAAGAAAAAACAATCATTCAAAGTAGAAGATTTAGCTCGAGATTTTTTAGGACCTGAATTTACCGAAGGACTTCATAATGCAGCGCAAGATATTAAAATTTTATCAACATTAATTGATAAAATTAATGTTCCTAACGATAAAATTATATCTATGGCGAAAAGCACGCCTTTCATTTTGGCGGATAGAGCGTTGAAGAAGTACTTTAAAGGAGCTGTAACGTCGGTTATTGCATCTAAAATTGCTCT
>VTPC01003415.1:0-14257 GCA_011009095.1 Ignelater luminosus | reverse complement strand
CGTGTTACAAAAAATGAAAAAACAATCAAGGCAATTGTTGATAGACTTGGTGAGCACGAAAAAAAAAATAAAAATTTTGTTCTAATTTTTAATTATATCCGTGAAAATTTGTATTATTAATTATTACTTAATTTTTAAGTTGTGCACAAATGTATATTTTTTATAAATAAATTTATTATTTTATTTCCATAATCTTGTTAATTAAATTATATTCCTTACTTATCGATTAAATAATTGCCAGTTTTTAATTGTGAGTATCTTTGTATTTTTAATTTGTTTTAATTGAAAAAAATGTTGTTTACTGTCTAACTAAAATGACAGATAATATAGTGTTTAAAAAACCGCGGTTACTTATGCGCCGGCTTACTGCGCAAGCGGTGTTGCCAAGTCAAACACAAGACTTCAAAAACCGGAAGTTCCTTATGATTTTTCATAAAAAATATCAAATATCTCCGTAATATGTCCGGAAACCTCCTTTTTTTATTGTTTTAACCGAAAGCCTATTATTTTTTCAATCAAATTCAATAAAGATAAAATTTTTTTAAAATCGTTAATTGCATTAAATTCTTAATCAAATACACGGTTGGTGGAATCTCCATTTACCTACATGTAAAAATTACCATTTTCAAAACTAATTATTTTATAAAATATCCCGGAAACCTACTGTTTTTAAATTTTTTTATTAATTATTAGACTATCTAGATTAAGTTGACAAATTTTTAAGAAGTTTTAAAAACCTGACTACTTCGCGTGGATCTCCTTAAAAGAAGGTCTTCCAATAATCTTGCAGAATATAACATATGCAGAAAGGCAGATTTACCTTTTGTATTCAAGAACTCTGACTCACAATTAATCAGGTAAGTAACAAAAAATGGGATAATATAAAACTAAGACTAAGAGCCGTTTGACATGGTAATATTTTTTGTACAATATTTGAATGTAAAGTGAATATAAGATTTGTAAACAAACTAAACAAATTAAAATTTCGAAAATTATTTGGATCTTTGTCATTTTTTTTTGTAGGATACAGAAGGAAACAGTTCCACCTACAATACAGCAAAAATCTTCTACCAATGTAGATGACATGCAGACTGCCCCCGAGCCAGTTTGGTTTAATAACCAAATTGAATTTGAGGACGTCTTTACATCAAACCCAGCATTAAATAACGAGAGTAATGCTAAAAACACACAGAAAAGTGTGGCGATAGAAGGTCGCCGCCGCATTGTGAATTTTCAGTATTTTTTTAATTTCATGAAGCTGATGTTTGCTCAAGGTCAAAAGTACAGCTGTAGTTTAGAAAACATTGAAATAATACCTGAAGAAAAAAATGGTCTTCAAATGACATTTAAATTTAAATGTAATATGTGTTGTAAAGAATTTAAAATACCAGCTATCGTTTCGTGGAAAGATTTCCACAAAGGAGACATCCTCTTCCCAATGTATTTAGAAGACTAGATCAACAAGTAATGGAAACTGGACACTTCATTCCTAACAGATTTGTAGATCATGAATATCAAAGACTTGTGTGAGCTGCTAAGGTGGAAGATCCTGTTCTTGCAAGAATTAAAACGCGTTTTTAATTTTTCATAAATTAAGTATGAAATCCATGTAACGTTGTACTAATTATCATTATATTTATTTATTATATTTACTATATTATTGTAACAAAAATAATCTAAAAAAACCTAAATTTTATCTTTTTTCACTGAACCCCCATCAAGTCTTATGCACTTTTTGATATACAGTGTCATTCAAAAAAAAAAGGGAACACTCAATAACTTTCTTATCTTGCGATTGACAAAAAAACGGTTAAATAGTTTGTTTATGAGCATGTGTGCTATTTGGTGGCACTTTCAAATTGTTTTTGCATTTCCGGTTAAACCGTTCCTTGCTCATGAATAAAAAAATAAACATGGCCTACTTGATTTACTTCAACCGTTTACTAATTTTATTTTATATTTTCCTTGTAAATCAAGTTAGCCATGAAACATGCTGTTGAAAATAACATAAAAGATTCTGTCAAATGATGTCAATATCAAATATGACATCTATCAGAAAAAATGAACCTGATGATGGTTCCACGAAACTGAAACGTCCATCAATAATTTGACATTATTACTAATAATGGAAAACTACCTTAAGAATGTCTAATTACAATTTTAAAATTTTCAATAATAAAGAAGCTAGGAGGAGAAAAACTTAAGATGCCGTTTTGCTTTTTTTTTAGTCATAAGTTAAAAACAAAAGTACAGTCAAACTTCGATAACTTGAATCAAATTGGTGGATATAGCGTTAAGAGTGAGAATTATGTGTAATTTTTACTTGATAACTCGAACTTCTATTAGTTGAATATCTTGATAACTCTAACAGAATACTTGGCACCACCTTCGATAAATCAAATTTCTGGGGGAATCCTCTAACTACGTGTGTTTTTAACCGCTCGCTTTATAGCATAACAATGCAGGGAGTTTGGTTTCTGAGCTACTTAAGTTCATGTGTATACTTTATTAGTCGTTACTAAGTGGAAAAAAATACCGTGCCCATTTGTTTTATCACTTTATTTTTGTTGCTGTTGATATGTCATTAAAACATACTTTAAAAACTTTATCTATTGATGAAAAATATCGACTTATAAAAGAAGTGGAAAGTGGTTCACAAAAGAAAGATGTGGCTGTGAAGTATGCTGTTCCGGCAAGTACAGTGTCTACTATTTTAAAAAAAAAGCAAACAATAATCACTGCAATCGAGAAATCAACATACGAAAATGCGGACATAAATAATATATGTTATGTATTTTATTTAATTACCCGAAGTCTTCATAACTCAAACTTTTTTTGTGTCAAGTCAGTTTGAGTTTCAAAGTTCAACTGTAGTTCAGATTTTTTAAAAATTGTTAATTAGCATAGAATTTAGCAAAAGTGCCAAATTTAAACTTATGCTTGCCAAGAAATTCACAATTGAGTATATTTTAGTTAGTATTAATCAAAATTTAAGCTATAGTATAAAATGCTTGAAATTTAGATTAATATGGAGGGGAAATGTGATGATATTTAAAAGTGAACTAATGCCCAAAATAAGAAAACCATGATAATGGATAAAAAAATAAACTTTATTATTAATTAATATAAAAGAATTGAATTTAAATGAAGGTCCACTGGACCCACCTTGCCCGGTAACGTAACTAAACTACTTTGCTCGGATAAGGGTTAAGATTGTTGTTGATAAAAAATGTAGAAAAAGGTTGTTATTATTTTTATTATCTTAAAAATGTTCAAAAAACATTGTTAACTGAACAGAAAATTGTATTTATGGTATGATATGATGAAGTTATTTATTGTACTCTTTCTAATTTGATGTATGCCATGGCATAGTGCAAACAAGGTAATTTGGAGTCTTTTATTGTGGCTGAAAAAAAAAGAAAATTTAATTATCAGCAACAGAAAGAAGGAACAGACTTATTAGTGAAGAAATATGAAGGAAGAACCGGAAAGACTAGCATGAGTACTTTCATAAAAAAATAAACGAATAAAATCAAAGCTTTATTAACGTAAACAAACAAAAAAAAATTATATTCAATCTCAATTACATGAACTTTTAAAATGAACAATAATACATCATATTTGAAGTGATTCCATATTTTGAACTTTTGTGTTTTTTCATCAAGTTCCAAATAAGTTTGGCTGTGTAATCAAAAGTAATAAGAATTTAGAACTTTTAAAGAAAAGTAATAGAATATCTAAGCAATATGTCAATCAACGGTTATACTTACCTTCTAATATCTAAATTTGTTATTTGGAGCAAAATTGGAATCCTTCAGTGAATTTACCAGACTTCTTTGTGTGAGGACGTCAATGTAATTACAAACTGGAAATACAAAGGTGCATCTTCATGAGGTTGGATACGCATACAGGATATGAAAACAGTTTCTATAGGATGGAAGATTTCTGATGAAGAATGAAGAAGATGAAAGGAAAATTAAGTTGTAGTAGTAATATTATTAAAATTATAATAAAAAGGTGATGAAAGAAATACAAGTAACGTAGATTATTAATATTTTAGAAAAAATAGTAAAAGCAAATTTGTAACAATTCTTTGAAAAGTTAAATTGACAGATAAATGAAATTTATTTTCAAAAATCATAATGGCCTTAAAAATAGATCAAGTTGAGTAAAAAGTACATGACATTTATCCCTCAAATCTGTTCGACATTTAAAATAGAATAATTTCGAAAACAAGCAAAATTCAAATCTATCTCGATATGTTTGTTCTTACTTGAAATTTTCATGGCATATTAAAAAAATATGCATCACAAAAAAAAATTTCAATTAGGAACAGACATGCGCAATAGGTCCATAGGTTTTTACTCTATTTATTCTTAGGGGGCTTTAATATAAAAGGTCGCAAAAATGTTAAGTAATATAGCGAACGACAGCCAATACGTCGGAGAACTTAGGCGTCGGCTGATTGTTCCTGTTTACTTGTGTTGAGTGCCACCTAATTTGAAAGAAAGATCTTTTATACCTTCAAAAATTAGGAAACAAAGGTATAATTGTTATTAATAAATTACCAACGACTTGAAGGAAACTTCTTTATTATAAAAACTCAAATAGTTCAATAATCATAAAAGTATGATATCAACGTGTTTACAATCAATTTTTGGTCATGTAAGTCAATATAGAATGTAATCAAAAACAGGAACACCTTTAGGCTAGTACTGGTCTTTAGTTTACAGAAGGTTTTGAATTTTTAGTCTGAATGTTATTAAGAATCACAATATCAAGAATTATGGTAAGGAATACACTTCTAACATAATTTAAATTTTTTTAAAAAAAGTAGAGCTTCTGAATGTAGTTAGCAGCTATAGTTTGCAATTCACAATCAGTGATAAAACAGTGAATAAAGGACAGATCCCACTTGTAATATTGGGCCGTGACGTCCGAATTTTGAACTTTTTCAATCTTGCTGATGGATTCTGGAATTTCAAAGTTCGGTAACGTGGAGGATCACCAGGCTTGTATCAATTACAGTAATGTTTGTTTTGCAGCTATAGTACAGTATGTAGATAATTGACCGCGGTTGCGGCTGGCTTATTTCAATGCTTGACCGTTGTTGATGAGGCTATCTATTCTTAATACTGTTGATGTATTGGTTGCAAGATCTGTAAACGCAGGACTCACATTAATTCTGAGTAAACATTGATTACAATTTGCTAATATACCAATTCTGATTTAAACATACCTACATTGTGATGCGGCAACCAAACCTAAAATTATACATATATTCGGCTATGTTGTTTTATGGTCTAATAGCACACACAAGTCCCAGAATTAACGAACAAAAACAAATTAATAAAAGCTGCTGTTTTTTCCTCTTTTTTTGACAGCCTACCATCCACCCTTTTTTTTCATTTATCACTTGATTTTTTTAAATTTCTAATATTAATAAAAGTACTGTTACAAGGTGACCACAATAGATTCCTTTTTTTGATCTTGCTGTAGTATATGTAGATTATGGAAAACATCAAACCAAAGGTATTTGCATTAGAGTTAGGAAAATTGTATTTAATTACGATTTCACAAAGTAACCGATTACTTTCCTTTTACAGAATTACAGATTATTTTGTTAGACAGATTGTAATTGTGTAATAATCATCAATTACAATTTGCTCAACTCTGACATCAAACAAAGCATTCTTGGCAAGTGATAGTTTAGTATAGTGATCCTGTATGCTGAACTATGGTACTGTTGATTTAATGAATCTATACTCTACAGTGATCCGTTCTATTATCAAAAAGCTATCCTGCACATTTACTGAAGGCAAAAGTAACAAGCTTATTATGAGCCAGCTGTACACTTCCAAGACCTTTCAATGAATCTATGATTTTACCACTGCAATTGATGTTATAAAGGAAAAGCAAAATGTTTATCCAGGTTCAGTTATCAAATTACATTGACGTTTTTTTTTTGTCGAAATTGAAATAAAAATGATCAACGAAAATTCTTAAATGTATATTTTACACATTTAATACATAATCAATAATCTTATATACATTTTATTTATCATACTACTCAAAAACAAAAATTTAAAAACTATACAGGTGTCTGTGAATTTGACCATTAAGTTTCAATCATGTATTCTTCAATAAAATAAATTTTAACTGGCAGTGCTTTAAACCTCATCAGAAATTACACAAATCTTCGATTCATTTGCTTAAGTGAAAGGGTTCTTTAAGTCGAATCAAGTTTTCACTGGAGCAATTACATAAGTATCACTAATTAATCCAAGATAGTATGTATTACTAAGATATTTTGATTTTTAATATTTCCCACTTTGTCTCCCTCCATACCTTTTCTTCTCATCTGTAAGCTTTAGAAACCAGATATGCACCTTATTTATGGAGAAAGAAAAAGCAAAGAAATTCTACAATGAAGGTTTACCAGATAAAAGGATACTCCACGATTGCTAAAGGCCGTGCTGAATGAATGAGATTACTTGATTAAAATTTGATGGTGAAATTCGCAGACACCCTGCATGAGAATAAAAAAAGTGTTGACGTTTGTATTATTAATTTCCTGTTATATTTGAAACAAAGAATCATTTAGACAACATATTAAGAAGGTCTTCCGGCGTTCTACTTAATATGTTTTGTGGATTTTCATATAAATTACTTGGATCATAAACACCTTCATATAATTGCTTGTAAATTGCTAAAAGAACATCAAATGCTCTTTTTTGTACCGCTTTTTTATGTTTAGAGGATAATAACAAATTTATTTGAGGTAATAAAGCCATGTCCGGTGTAGTAATTAACGAATCTAATTTACCCTGAAAAATAAAATAATTACAAATAGTGGTTATTGATCATCACTTCTTTTTAAAACAATAACTAATCTAGCATACAGATACCTACCAGAAAATTCCTTAAATTGCTCGGTTCCATTCCAGGAATACCAGAAAGAGGTCCATGCGAATGATCCTGCAGAATTGTATAAATGGGACCTAAATTTAAATTAGCCACTAAAGAGCTTGCTTGTTCAGAGGTTAAAGTGTCAATCTGTGCATCTGACTGAGCTTGAAGCCGTTCTAATCTTTCATCCATGAATTCATACAAAGATAAACAAGTATACATGGAGTACATGCAATTAAGCATGTACACTGCCATGTCTGTTGGTGGCAGCCGAGATGCTTGTTCGTTTATTGCTCTTAATAATGGTTCCATTATTGTATGAACAATCTAGAGATAATAATATAAAAACAGCATAACTAAAAGTGTTCAAAGTCATTTTGCAACAAAATTACCTTTCCCATATCCATTTCTCGCCCTTCACTCATACTTGCTGTAGAAAGCATGTCTCTCAATACTGCTAACAAATGTATAATAGCCGGGGTAGGCGATAAATCTCTAGGTGGCATTTCTACTCTGACAAGTGCATTGTTAACCTGTTGCTGCAAAGCTAGTAAAAATGTTTGCTCACTCTTCTCTTGCAGCTCAGCAAGCGTGGTTGCTAACAAACCACCTTCTGTTACCTGTATAGTAATAGAGTACAAGAATTAATACTGTATCTATTACAGAAATTTCTTTTAAATACATATCGAGGGCTTCAAAACAGTGGCGTATCAACAAATTGTCAACTTTACAGGAATCGAAAAAATGTTGAAAAAATTCTAATCAAAAAGGATTTATTTGAAATGTGGTATATGAGAGTGGTTGGCAACCTTTTAGATATTGCGGACCATTAAATTTGCAATTTAAAATTTTGTGGACCACTAACATAATTTTTAAAGGTACGAATTAATATGAACATGGCATAATAAATAATATCTGAATTTCTTTGCAGCCATTAAAATTACCTCACGGACCACTGGTTGCCGACCGCTGGTTATGATATACAGCGTGTCTCAGATTTGAGGCTTACCATTGGGATCTTGGAAACCATAAAAGATATAAAGTCAGTTAAATTAGAAAAAAGTTACTTATTTTGGAGATCAATTAACTGATGTTTTTGTTTTTTCAAAAAAGTTCACAGCTTACTAGATATTCTTTAGACATTCTTTAAAAAGAGAAATATTCAATTTTCTTTAATTCTTTCTGGCCTAGTGGTACACACTTTGCACCACCAAAAACTGGACCGTTTGTGCATGGTGGTATAAACTGGGTACCACTTACAGGCGAATTTATTTCTACCTTCACGGTGGTAATATGCCTGTACCATGTTAATAATTCCTGTAAGTATCTGCGCACAAGCTTCAATAGGTGCCATCACCAGTGCATCGAAAAAATCTGCTGTTTATCATATTTATTTATCAAGCGTCTCGCTGTTTAAAGTACTTTATTTTTTTCGTGGCATAAATCGTGAGAATGATTGTAATTAACAAGGTACCTTGCTCAACTTGCGCTTAGAACTTGATGTTTTACTACCGTCAGATTATTTATAACAAAATAACAGGGCTTTCTTGAGATAATATCTGTAAATTGTTTGTTTTATTGGTGGTTGATATTTGTACCACCATGCATCGTGATCTTTGCTGTATTAGTTTTGATATTATATCTGTTGGTAGATAATCATTATGGACAGTCACAGAAATGAAGCTTTACTGTTCAATCTTGTGGGAATGTCATGACGAGCTGTTTGAGGAACTATGTGTGGATATTCTCAGCAATTCAGGTTCATGTACATCAAATGAAGATGAAGACAATGCCAAAATAATGGAGACCAATGTTGAGATTATACTAATATAATCTGACGAATCTGATTTAGATAAATCTGAATTGCCTATTGCTGAACTTATTAGAAGTGGACTTCATGTAAATGGAAATGCACTTAAAATTAATGCTTCTGATGCAGGGGACTCAGAATCGCTATCTATGATGCCACCAAAATCTCTATATCCTGAATATCTGTCTTCTTTTGCGTCATAAGTTATTTGTTTTCTAATTGACATTGAGTCAAATACCAAATTTTTAGATGCTCTTTACTTGGGCTTTTTTTTGCAAGTATTCAAACACGCCCTGTAGAAAGCCAGGATTACAATTTGATTTTGATAACCAATTCTGCAATGTCCTTGGGTTTGGCAGAATAAAATGCTCACAGACAAACTTATAGGCCTTGGGCAAATAAAAATTTATTCTCTTTCCACTTATAAATTTGTTTACTAAACTGTTGAAAGATTCTATATGGCTTGTATCAATATCATCATGCAACAAACTAGAAGCAAAATTCGCCACTCTACTTGTATATTTTTTAAAGTCAGAATATAAAGGACTTTTGTGAAATAATTCAAATAAATTAGTTTCTCCAGTCTTTGGTCCTTTACAAGAATATTTGTAGGAACTGTTGACATCTTTGCAAAACTCGTGACATCCCATAATATGCTGTGGCCGTTTAAAATATCTTCCTTCAATTTAGAAATCTTTTCATGAAGTGGAACATTTTTGTTCTTCCAGAACTTCATAGCACCTACAACTGCAGTTTGAAACCGTAAAATATTTTTTAAACAAAGGCAAATCTTAATATCTAGTTTAGACATTAAATTTCCAAATTATTTTCAAGACGAGCTCATTTGTTAGTCAAAGGAGCTTGAAACTGATTTTTACATTTTAAACTTCGACGATGGCTTCGTTGTTTGGTATGAATGTATAATTTACATGCATGGGTTTATACAGAAAAAATGTATTTTAGCTTAGCTACGAAAATTCATTATAGAGGGTGATCATTTTAAAACTTCCCACCCCGAATATCTTGAAAACCAAAAAAGATATCAGAATAAATCCAAGGGAATTTTCTTATACTGGGAGGGGGAGACTAAACTATGTACAAAGTCTTTGACTAAGACTGTACCCTTAAGCTCCAGCCACCCCCACTTTAAAATTTTCAATTGGATGATATGGCATGTGGCACATCAAATTAAAGGTCTTCAATACCAGAATGCAGTGGTGTTTAAAAAAATCAAATTGGCCGATTGGTTTTCGAAAAATTAATTTTTTTATTTTAATAAAAGTACATTATAAAATTTATCGAAATAGATGCTCGAATGCGCTCCATTGGTTGCTAAACCTGAAAGTATGCATTTCATCAGAATAAACTTCATAAATAAATATAAAGTTAATGAGAATGGTAGCTTTAATTAAGTACCTGCGGTCACTCTTCTTATCGCTCAGATTTTTTGCATCCATAAGTAACACAATAATACACCATTCTTCTTAATTTTGATTTTATTTAATTATTGAAGAATAAGTAACAGAAAACTAACAAGACTTCATATGACACAGAACACACGTGTTTTCTTCGTGCACTACTGTTTAACCTCTTTAAAGCAACATGAATGATTCCGCTATCTGTTTAACTTTTATACAAACCTGTTCATTTTGTTTAGTTTCTTTTTGTTAAATAACTTTTCTTGTTTATTATTAAATTCTTAAGGTTTCATAATAATTTATAATTATTCTTACTGTTTTCTAAGAAACCAGCATACATTGAGGAATTTTGACATTGACATATTATAGAAAACAAACTACATATACAAACATGATCCACTTTGTTTTTAAAATCTATAATTAACAAAGATATCTCTGAATTGTAAGATGTGTTGCCTATTCCCAAACATTCAGGGGAGGACCCGTAAAATGGGCATACTGTATATTTTTCATATTTGCTATCACATATTGCATCAACAAATATAAATTTTGAACTAAGTTTTAAGTGATTATGCTAAGATGACAGCCTTAGTACATTTTCATTAAAGAGAAAGTCTTGCATTCATATTTCTCCTAACATTTTCCTGAAAAGTCTTGTTTGCTAAATCAAAGCAGTACTCCTTTATATTGGATACAACAAATCATGGATTTTAATTACCAATTATTTGTTTAATATAAAACTAAACATTTTATGATTTTTGATGGTTCAGTATGTATACCATTTATGTATGCATAATTAAACAGAAAGTCTCATTAATAAATATTATTCAGTTCTAAATGAGTCTCAATTTCAAACATTATTTAGGTGGCCCATAACTGGTACGTTTACCCTATGGGTACCCAGGATCAAGCAAAGATAGAAAGGCACGACAAAAATTGGATTTTAGAAAATCTGGTCCCAAACACAACAAAATCATCTTTTGTTTTACTTTGGTTGTAGAACATAAACGCAAATCTTTTTAAATGGAATGCTTACTTGATTTTCATATTGCTAAATAGCATGCTCTTATTGAGTCATATTAGGTTCAAACACAATTATTCTTAAACCATTTTCATCGTAACATGTTAAGAGTGATCATAACATTAAACATATGACAATCGTGGATGTTTTTAAGAAATTGCAGTTGCTATGTAACAATCGCTAAAACAAAAGAAAGAGGTTTTTAAAATATTTTACTGGGAATTAACCAATACTAGCTAGTTGCTTATTTGATGCTATTTGTTTGCCATATATTTAATGCCATGATAACTCATGAGTCATGACACTCTACAATGAAAAATAGCTTTCACTTCATGACTTGGTAAAACAAAACAATAACTGTGGTAACCCTTACATCACTGACAAACATTTATAGCATGCTATTCAGTAATATGAAAATCAAGTAGGCATTGTCAGTGTACATATGAATCACCCTGTATACGTGATTGCAGTATGACTAGTCAATTTATCTCAATTTAGTGAAAATTGTAGACATGCTCCTGTTATGAAGACCTCGATATAGAAAATACAGGTACCTAAATTACCTTTCCGATAGATTTTTTATAATATCTAATTAAATTTGTAACAGCATACAAAACAGTAGCTTGCGTAGAAGCGTTTAATATCTTTTCTACTCTAATTTTAAGCGGATGACAAATTCCTTCACAAATACTCGACAATGCATCATTTAACTGTTGCATAACATCTGGAACTTTTAAAGCCTTTAATTAAACACAACATCGTTTAAATAAAACTCTTACCTTCCTTGTTACACAGTTTAACTAATAAGTGCAAATTTTGTCGTTCAATAGGAATTGCTTTATTTAACCATACTAAAATGTCCGTTACATAAACATGAGGATCGTGTGCTCTCATTTCAATAGGTGCTGGATTCCCCGAGGGCCCTCCACGTGTTAAGGCATCTATAAATTCACCAACAAGCACTGCTCTTCTTGAAATACAATACTCATCTATAACGTATCTAATAAAGAAAAGAACATAAGAACAATATTAAAAATGACTACATAAATTTGATTACTTAAATAAAACCGGCCTCTGTTGCAATCGAGCCATTGCTTGAGTCACTAAGTCTGTAAGATCAACATTGTCAACATTTCGACAATGATTTTGTGTCCATCTATATAATCTTTCAAGTGCAGTTTCCTGTCATAAAGATGGCATTATTAAAAATGTACATTAAGGAAAAATAGAGATCAAATTAACCTGATGTAAAGTCATTTGCTCCATGACATCAAGAGCTAATGTTTGATGTCCAGATTGCATAAGAACTTTACAATCGTTATGGATCTTTTGCACTCTGTCTAAAGCTACAAAAATCTCTGAAGTAATTGATGTATCACGTTTCTGTTTAGAGCCATGTAACGCAATTAATTCTTCTGGTGTTAAAATAAATTTATCTATAAAAGCAGCAACAACTTTTTGCTGCGTTTCATTTTTGGAAAGTTCTTCTTCAAAGGTATTGGTTTGTTCCAACAGATGTTTAGTTTGTTTTTTGGCATTCTGCAAACGTGTCGTCATATCTTGAAGAGATTGACTCATATCGGCAATATCATTATACACAGCATCAAAAGCTTCTTTCACTTCATGAAACTCAGCGAGGAAGTTTTCATTTATTTCTAGACTACGTTTTTCAATTTGACTGCGAAGATTACGTCTAGCTTGCAATGTGTTTTCTTTGTAAAATGTGGAAAGTTCTTTAAGAGCTTCAAGGGTGTCCTAAATACAATAATAATAAATGTATATTCCATTCAGAATAAAGAACTACTTAAAATAAATAAATATTTCAGCAGGCCACGTTTAAGCAAGGTTTAAACTATTACAAATGTTTTTTTCATGTGTGTATATTGTATAGGTGTCATTTTAACAGTTATTTGATAAATTATTAGATTATTACATCAATAGGTAGAAAGTTCAAAGATGAAAGAAAAACATAACATATTAATAAGACTAAAAATTAATGAAAACTGAATAGTACAATTAAAAAATATATAACCTCAAGTTTTAAATTAAGATTGTCGCTATTGTTTTCAATGGTGCAAGCTTGTTTTCATGTCACTACAGTCTCTCGTTTTAGTAATAAGTTTAACTAACATAAGGGATAATAAAAGGTGAAATGAATTAACGAACCTGATCATTTTCGATTCTTGTTTCTAAAACTTTATTTAGTCTTCTTGATAAGACGTTTTCTTTTTCTGGTTGCTGTGGCATTATTTATTATCAATTCTCGAGTTAAATAATGACATGTATATCAGAAACGGATTAAATAATATCGTTTATTTAAATTATGATTCCACAATTTCCACTAACAGGTTTTAGGTTATGTTGTTATGTATAGGGTGTAGCGACACGAACGGTTAATTACAGCAGGGGCACTTTTTAACCCCCTTGAGTATATGCAACTGTATGTACACTTCAGCTTTCTGTAAAGTAAACCTACCATCCCTGTTACTAACATTATAGGTATAATCAGCGTATAGGGATTATTATACTATACGCTGGTATAATCCGTTGTGTAATACTCTAATGTAGTACATCATGCTGTTATTACACGTGATCGTGGGTTTTTTTTGTTTTCCCTGATTTTACGTTTGACTTTGATCATGTATGTTATTTATAGTTTATTTTGTGGAAATAAAGATGTGTGTAAACTGTCTTCTATTATTTTTTTTTATTATCAATTATCACTAATACGATTACATATGCTATAAAACTGCACGTCCTCTTGGTGAAATCTAGTCAAATCCAATTATATTAAATCAAGAGAACATGCAAAGTATAGAACAATAAATTAATTTGATTTGATTAATGAAAGCTAAAACTAGATTATTAGGGAGGTATGTTATGAAGTTAAAAAATGATTCTTTATTGATTTTATAATAATGAATGGTTTAACTATTATTGCTTAAAAGAATCTAAATTTAGTTTTTGTATTCAGACAAATGTAATTGTAAAACTTGACTGCATTATATCTAAAACTTCTTTGAAATAAGGTAGTTAGGTGATAGGAAATTGTAAGGATGCGCCTATATCTGGTATTCAACGAATGAACTTGTGCACTAG